>VXAL01016726.1:395765-429803 GCA_013399475.1 Chauna torquata
TTTTCCTAACATACTCTCATTCTTTGAAGTTTACATACCACAGATTCAAATGCATACATTTTATTATGGTGAAGGATACTGCACATTTTGAGATTACTATTTAAAATATCTGACTGGGACATGTTCCCTTCCTTACAGTACTCAGCAGAGACACTAACAGTTTATATCAACACATTTAATTCCTTCAAGCATGATCAAACTTACAAACAGAAAGCTTCTGATAAGACAGGCCTCTCTGTCACACATTGCTGTAGGGTAACACTGTACTTAACTTCACCAATTGTTTCTTGAGCTACTCAATATACAGTCCTCTAAATTCTGTTCCCATTTCTTTATATTCATTTCTAACCTCCATATTAACTCCCCCGCCTCCCCATTTCCTATATGTTCTTGTTAGTTCTGGCCAGATTACATCATAATTATTTTTCTTACTAAGATGAGTGCTTACACTTTCTGATTGATGGGCATTCCTGTAACTGTTCATTGTTCGGTCTGCATTTCCATAATGCCTTTTATCCCACACTTCTTTTTCCAACAGTCTTTCATACCTCCTGGTTGGTACATGAAAAAATGCTTTGATAGGGCTATACAGCAAAACTGTATAGAAACTGTATTTATTCTTCCCATCATAGCATTTTGGACCTCTCTCTTCCTTTACGTACAGACTGCCATTGGTTCTGTAAGCCTGAGCTGTTGAGGTGTTCTCCAAGGTCCCATTCATCTAAATGAGGGGAATGCTAGAATGTACCACAGCCCCTGTTCACCCACAGGCACAGGATTCCTTCCTATAGGAAGCAATATGAGAAGTGGCTAGTGCACATAAATTCGTAACAGTCTGCATACACAATACTGGGATATCTAGGCTAACCAACAGAAAGCACTAAGTGCTCTGGAATGCAGTTCAACATCTCCTTGAAACTGGAATTCAGAACTTGGACGCTTTCTGAGTTTAGAAACAAATACTCAGAACTTTATACTATCATCCCAAAGTTGGCTGTCACTACCCATCTGCTTTTATTTTTTTAAAGTTGAATTCAATGCTGCCAAGCATTTTTAGCCAAGCATGGATGTTTATAAAGAAGTACTCTCCAGGAGACTTCAGCAGAAGGACATGTAACTTCTGGATTCTCAATGGGTAGGAAATAAGCACCTTGACAGTCAGCTCAGTCAATATAGTAGTACTTCTGTATGCACTAGCACCGGCAGTTTGTTGTATTTCAGGAATAAAAGTGAAAAAAAAAAAAAAACAAAAAACAACACCTAGAATAGGTTTTATTTTCTAGATAGCTCTCTTGAATCTAGGTGCCTAAATTTCCTTTAAGCTATACCTTGGATGCCAAAGAGGTTTTTTAGGTGTTGTGCAAAGTTAATAAATATTCTGTGTATCTATCTTCTCTTCATGTGCTGGAAAGGAGTCAGAAATGATGCACATCTGGAAACCGTTGCTCTGTTGTTTATCACATCTATTTGTTCATGAATTAAATATTAAGGTGGCCCAAAAAGCATGGCTGAAAAGCAATGCCATATGGATAAAAAATCATAATCTGTGAATTTAGTGCTCTGGATGATCATCTATATGACTAAATACAGGTTATCTCTTGATTATTTCTGATTTATTTTAATGTGGATATAAAGAATGAGGAAAATAAAGGCAGAGGAACAGCTTTGTATATAGCTCTTCTTTTTTTTTTTTTTCTTCCCAAATGGCCAAAGTTAAGAAGCTTAAAAATAAGTAACTGGTCTTACAGGATGAACAGGCAAATTCAAAGAGAGCATATTTCACCCCCAGAAAGTTTTCTGATAATTATACATCAGGCTTAATTAGTATTTTGAAAGAGAGTGAACACATCCAGGTAGAAGACGGGCACATTTTTTTTTTTCGTTATAATTCTGCCTTTTTTGTCTTTGTGATTTCTATGCACCAACTTGATGTCCAGTTTCACTTTGTGATTTTTTTTCTGGCCAGGGCTATCCAAAAGAAAAATAAGTTTAGAGGTCCAGGCCTCACTATATACTTCAGTTTCACACCACTTTAAAATTTTACTATCTTACCCAAGCAATTGCCCTGGAATTGAGCTTATGTTGCTGTGTGATTTCTGGTCAGATGTGAAATACTTAGACTGAAGGTAGGAACATAGCAGATATGACAGAAAATTAAAAATAAAATATGTATAAAAAATTATAGTGCTGGAGCCGCTTAGCTATGCTTTCATCTTTTGAGGGCATGTCATGTTTTCAAGGTGATGGAGACAAAGTCAGAGTGAGAATGAGTGCATGACATTTTTCTAATGCTTATTTACTGTGATAAATATACCAAGACCTTAAGCAACGCTTTATTGTGTTTGTTTGCTTCCTTGGTTTTTTTTGGGCAATAGATGCATATTAACATCCCAATAAAACCTGAAATAGCTTCCTGTAAAGATATAATATATATTTAGTGTTTTGGATGAGCCTAAGCCTGCTTCCTGAATTGCTCAGCAATTTAAAATGCAACCTGATTGTACATAACTTGCACAATGATATCATCAGCTCTGAACAGAAGTCTTCCCTCAGCCTTAAGAAAAGTGCATGAGAACATTTTCATAATACAACTATTCACTGTTGATTGCCCTCCTTCTGCAACATTCACAACCAGCTGTGGTGACATCACTAGTTCTACATGATTTAAGAAGTAGGTTGATTGGGAAAAAAACAGCTATTGTATTTCACATAAATATGTATGCATATATTGCAAGCCTGCATCAATGCTGGTCAGATGTGTAAATGAATCACAAGATCCTATGAAACAAAATTTTCTGTTTCAGTGCTCATGAAGGGGTATCATTCTCCAGCAGTGAAACTCTGAGTAAGCTAATGGGTCTACCATCTCCAGAGTCTGAGGGCTTGATTCCTCACTCCTAAAGTCTCAGGCCATCCAGTGCTAAATAAAGACATGATCAAGGGAAGATTTGTGTACAAAAGACTGTAGGAATATTTTTAAAACTGTAATATAGTGATAAATGTCATCTAAACTCTTCTCTCTTAAAGAGCAAACTTAACCAACTGATTGCATCAGAACTTCTTAGACAAATAAAGCAGCAAAATGCAGCACAGCAATCCAGCAATACTAACTGTTTTCAGTCTGTAGACAGACTACAAGCAGAAAATCTGTTACTGAGAGGTACTTTTCCAAGTTTATAGTCACGGCAGTTCATAACTTGATTAAATCTGATGAGCTCGGTCCATTTGGTTTTAGTTATTCTAGTGAAAATCCTAAGTAAAAAGTGTTTACTTAGGTTCTTCCCGAGCATAACTTTTTCCCCTGAAAATACTTCTGTTTCTAAAGAACAGAACATCATTTGTAATAATTAGAAAATGAAAATGTTTCCTACATATGTAGATTCCAACATAGATCCAAAGAAAACATTAACATCTTAGGCCTGGAGTGACTGTTACACTAATAAGGTTCCTCTGTTTAAAGAATGGCACATCAGGGGAGCAAAATAGGGCTGTTCAAATGAATTCATTCAGTTTGGTATTTTCTGAATAAGTCATGTGACAAATCATGTTTTCTAATTCTAAGGACCTATTCAGCCTATGCACTGTCACCCAGGGGCATTGCCTATTGTTTGAAAGTAAAAACAAACATATGTAAGCTACACTGAAACAATAGACAATATTTAGCATTGGCATAAACATATGCATTGCCCCCTGAAGCCAAAAGACTTGTACCTTCCAAAATAAATCCATTTTTAAAATTTCCTAAGCACCGCTGAAAGGACAATTTTACGTTACTGAAGATGGTATCCTCTATCCTCTTCTTATAGGGATGAGCAGAAAAAGGAGCAAGGCTGCCAGAAAGCTGCTAGGGCTCCTTAATTCTCTTTACAGCTTCACATCCAACAGAGCAGGGAAGACAAATCCTGCGCTAATGAAGGATTGACAGAGACATAGCAATGATATCGTTCCTTCTGTCTCCTCTGACAATTACCCACGCATGACCTGGTGCTGGAGCACTGGCAGCACAGACAGCTCTGTTACGGATGCCATAAATCTAGGTATACTTCTGAAGTGAGATGAGAATTAGACCTATGACATTTACATTGCCTACAGTAAGTATAATAAAGATGGATCGTCTCACCTGCTTACAGAAAGGCACAGTAATGCTTCACAGGCTACTATAATGGAGTTTGTATTCTTGTCTGGTTTTCCTCCTTGTTTGCACATCTTACTATCAGTTTTATGGGGACTGTCATTCAGCTAAAAGTATTACTTTATTATTCATTGCTTAATCATAGGTGTCAAGAATTACACTTAACCAAGCATAACCTCACTACTCCAACACATTGTGAGCCCTGCTCCTGTGCTACTTTGCTGTGATTTCTCTTGAGATTCTAAACACAAACTCTCACATGAACCAAAAATATGATTTGTTGATTACAAACAAGGCAGTTCATTGATTACTCTAATTCACTACGAACACTGTGAATGAACAAAAAAAAATGTATTAACACGAACCTTTCACCAAATTGCTAATGAGAAAGAAAAATATATTCCCATCATTCACCACTTTATATTATGAGCCAACTGGCTGCTCCTAGAACAAGAAAATATATTATGGAGACCTTCATCACAGCTCTGAGTCTGTCCCAAGATGGCAGCAACCAGCTACAATTTTGTAGCTATCTGCCAGGCCTGTGTGAAATGCATGACATCTATTCTGCCCGCAAGGCACTTTGAGAATGGAGATCACATGAAAGACACTGTGAGAGATCATGGGATTTATATATTGTGTTCTACAGATCACTAGCTGAACTGAGACATAGAAATCATGCCTGAAGTGAGCTGGACATCAGCAGAAAAAGAACCTTACCAGAACTGGGGCAAAAGTAAGTTATATTTCATTATGGAAAGAAGAAAATAAATTGAAATGGAAGGAGTTGTAACCAAATGGAAAAATAAGAAGTAGCATCCTGTAAAGCAAAGTAAATCACATTTCTAAAAAAGAACAAACTGCAGATGGTGACAAGGTGGTTAAGAAATAAAATCTGCAGAAACTCAGCTGTCTTTCTGTGTTTTTAATTCCACGTTTCCAAAAACCAAAATGTAACATTTAAAAAACAGATTCCAAAATGCAGTCATAATAGCATGATGATCAGATATTTATCCAAAACAAACACACATAGGAACTATGTTTTTTCAGTATTATGTTGCAAAACAATTGGGCCAAGAAATTAAGGAGAAAGAATCTGAAGACCGTGTCAGCCATGCCGAATGGCTTCAGCTTTAACAGCTACTGCTATTCTTGGTGGACACATAAACATGCCTGGTTTATTACAAAACTACTTTGAAACTGACCTGGAGATCAGAAGCAGGCTGGGGCTTCTAGGCACTGGGCCACATTGAACAACATCCCAGCTGGGAAATTACAGCTGGGGGACTGTTTGTCCCCATGGCCTGTTTTCTCTTTTGTTTTTCTCACAGATGGCCGCAGGTTTTGCAGAGCTAATGTGCTTTGTTACGTTAGTCAGCAGTGACATCCCTCAGCAGTTAACAGCAGAGCTGCACACCCAAGATGAAGTATGGTAGAAATACTACGTGTTCCTTTTTCTGACAGAACTGCTGTGTCCTGAGACCAAGACTCACTCTGTTAAGCAACAGAGGACATCTGCAACATGCAGACAGCTTCCCAGGAGACAAGAAATCCATGGAGACTAAGTGCAACAAGGCTTTATTTTTCCATGTATATCCCATTGGTAGAAGAGAAGTGGTGAAGCAGCAGGCAGGCAATCTCACTTTTCAGAGCGCTTCCGTTCTCCACTGATGCGTACTTGCCAAATCTACTACTTCTCATGGTGAACTACTGTTTCAGCTTGTTCTAGATCACCAGTTTGGCTGTTTGTCTGGAATTTCTTAGGTACTCGGCAGTCCAGCTGGGGTAGCAGCAGCCAGGCAGCCAGAAATCCTGGACACGTAACCATCGTATATGCAGCATGACTCTGAGCAGGCTTTGTAGGAGCCGGCAGGGCACATGCAGTCAGTCTGACACCTACAGGTGGTGCTGGATGCGTTGCACTGCACTTGCTGCGTGACTGCCCAGTTGCACCCACCCAGCATGCCCTGAACACGTTTGATTCACTGCACTGCTTCGATTTCTGTCTGAAGAAAATCGGTGACCCTTAGCTTTTTAATACCAAGCATTGACAGAAATGTTAATGCTTGGGTCCCAGGGAGCTTCTCCACAGCACGAATGGACTCTAACCAAAGAACAAGATTAATTGCAAATTCTCCTGCTGTTCCTGCAAGTTATTCTCTAGTGACACAGAACTCCATGCAATGTTTAAGGGTGCCACACAGTACTTCTGTAGGGTGAAATATTTGCTTGTAAAATAAGGAAAAGTACTTGGGAGACCACGTCATATCTGTTGTATCACTCCTGAATACCAGCTGAACTAATTCTGAAGAAATAGGATGTCAGGAAATTAGATTTTATTATTTAAAATACTTCACCCTTCTCTTTTGCTACAATGCCTCCTGCCATATACATTTTTACATGTTGATTTCTATACTTAATGAGCCACACCTTTTATCAAATGGAAATTTACTTCCAGTCCACAGAAACTCCTTGTGTTTGGACATTGCACAAGACAAGCAACTGATGGGAGTTGGAAATTTGCTAAATATATCCATGTTTAGACCCCCTATTCTGTAACATAATTTTTTATCTAGCTTATAATAGTTTTTAAACTTATCTTTGTACAGTGAAATCATAGTGCTTTTTTTTTTTTTTTTTTTAAGATCTATGCAACAGCTTCATCTTTGCTCCTCTTGAAAAATACAGTCACAATCAGCATTTCTCTTAGGCATCAGCAGAGAATCTCAGACTTCTGAGACTAACTTCTCCTAATTGCTGAGTATCCCCTGCAAATAGCCTCACTTAACCATTCTTTTAAATTATTCAGCATGACGGATGCTTGTGATAAACATTATGGAGGTCAAAGGCATAAATTAAAAACATACCACAGAATTGCGTATTCTTCCCACTGACATTGGATTATTATATCCCTATTCTAGAGCAAGAGGACAGATTTTCTTCATGAGAAACAGTATGAAAGGATAAACAAAAGAAACAAAGAAAATTAGAACCAGAAAGAATGGCTACCTACTTATAACTGTTTTTCTTTAAGAGGTACTGTCTACATTCACATGCTTGCACATCTTGCCTCAGCTATTTTGTATAGCACATGTACAATCTTTGTTCCCCTGTTAGTTTCAGAATACCTGAAAATCCTTCAGAAACTTTTGCACGAAAAATAGGAGGACAAATTTTGACTGTATATATGAGCATGTCTTAAAGAACAATTAACAGACAAATAACTTTTTTCCTTCAGATGTTTGTAGTTCACAACAAATAGTAATAGTAGTTCACCGTAGTAGTCCTCACTATACCTTTCAAATAGAGGGCAGTCTCAAAGTCATTGGCTGAGTGCATAATGATGGATTGCTCTCAACCTCAGCAGAAGGCTGAACAGCCTCAGTGGTATAAAGCTTGGTGAAACTGCGAGTGCAGTTCAAGGAGGCAGCTTTGGAGATCTCAGAGGTGGACTATATTGCAATATATTTCATAATATAAGCATTTTTATTTGACTCTTTCTATTACTATTATATCTAATGCTTGTTGTCTTTTATCAACTGAAACAACACCAAATATGGAAGTATTTTCAGAATTTTCTTTTCAATCCTTACACAAGTAGAACTCAAAGTGACCTCAGAGTTTTTCTTGAGTGAGGATTTCAAGATTCCAAGTTCTGTGGACTTTAAAGGTCTCTGCTAAGATGAGCAATTCATACTAAGCTACCTGAAGAATGAAACACTGTGGAATGATATTATTGTGTTATCTATTCATTAAATCTTCATACTGAATTCATTTATTTATGAGCTTTTTGCATCTCATTTGAAAAAGATTTGCCTGTGGAATGTAACCTTTTTTTTTTTCTTGGAGTTTCTCAGTCCCTTTTTAAACCCAATCCTGCCATTTTTCTTCTGTGCTAGTCATTTCCAGTAAAACTCCCTGAGTATATATATCTGATATAAGACTGTGTAAGTACTTCATATTTTCTGGAATTAAACTAGAACAGTGAATTATAGTAATCAGCAGCTCTGAAGTCTCAGTGTTCATTTCCATAAAAGAATAAGTATTTCAGATTGTAACACTGAAGAATGGAATGCATTTCAAAGCACAGTAATTTCCCCCTTATTAAAGCCTGACTTCATTCATGGCTGAAACAATGTCCAGTGAGCTAATGTCTCTGACTCAGAACATTTATGTTAACATGAAATTAATAGAGAATGCTACTTATAACGTAGAGCTTTAAGAAAGCAACATGTTGATTTTGATGAAGTTTCTCATCACATAGCAAATCATCACAACATTTTCATTTAATTTAGGTTCCATATAAAGGATGGATTTTTTTTTCAACAGAAGAATTATATCCTTCCAAAGTACATATACTTATTCAGCAAAAGTTTAAAAAATGTGTTTTTTGCTCATGCATGAATTCCCTCAACTCTTTCAGTCCATATAATCATGGTCTAAAATATGCAGAACATTCCTACAATCATCCCTGGGATTCTAGTTCTTAAGTAATTGATTCTCCTTTCTCAAAGCAAGTAATTTATGCCTGCATGTAAAGCTAAAACATGGTAGATATACAACATAGCCAACAGAGTGCTCTCAGACCACCTCTGCCTGAAAAACATCACTTCATCGTATTTCAGTTCTTATCTCTGCAAAAAGTTATCAGTTCCCTTCATAAAGTTGTGCAAGTATAAAGAAAAACCTTGCACAAAATATTCTTGCTTTGGAGTTTAAAAGTAGATCCAATGTGCTTATCTCCATAAGGACGAAGAATGACCATCAGAAAATAATTTTTACCTAAAATTCCTATAAAAGAATTTCTTGTAGGCAGTAAGATAAGACTACCATCATTACTATCTTTCATTCACGCTATGACATGTAGCAAAAATTCCTCAGTTATTAAAATGTGCCAGTTATGTTGCAGTAGAGGTGTTAATCAATGAAGCATTTATTTACAAAGGAAGATTATATCATCAAATGCTAACATTTTTGCAATGGCTAGCAATATACCTACGCAACAATATTTTCATTACTTTATGTTTTGTCAATTTTTTGTATTTTTGTACTTGTCTTAAATGTTTTTCAGATAAATTATTAATACTCTTCCTGCTTGTTGCTATTGCTGCGAAAAATAGTGGATTTTTTCAGCTGTTTCATGTGCCATATAGAAAAAAAAAGCCTAAATTTTTGACAATATACAGACAGCATGTTAAATGCAGGTGAGGTTATCTGTCTTTGATCTCTTTAGAAAAGGTGTATTTATGTATATATGAAAAGTGGCAGTAAGAAACAGGCTATGGAAGAAGAAAGAGAAAGTGCTGGTTGATCAAAGTGGGGAAATTGTGGCTGTATGACGAAGAACTCACTTGATAAACAAACAACAAAAACTTTAGATTTACTGCTGTCCATCCCTAATTGAGAATACTGCTGCTACCCAGAAGTTTTCAGACAGAAAACACTACATACTGCAATATAGAAATGATTAAGCAGGAGTAGCAGCTGTAATCAGAGTTTATACATCTTCAGATTAAAACCTTTATACCATCATTTTAATTCTTAACTCTTACAAGCTGTCTGCTCATTTTAAATTAAAATTAAAGTTAAAATACATTTTAAATTAAATTAAAATAAAGTTCCATTGTCATATACACTAAACCTCTACTGTTGTCATGAGTAAGGAATTGTGAGTGAGCATTTTTTCTCTTTCATAGCCTGTTTCTTATTGCCACTTTTTATGTATACTTACATACAGTCTTGCATGTAGACAAAAAGAGGTGATTATAAATGCAGGTTTTACATTATTCAGGTTCTAAGTAGATTTTATATTTACTTTGCATTCACAGAAATAACAGTGCAAGGTATAAGGCAGTGAATCAGGATCAATATTGTCCTTAAGCACTGTTACGTCTTGTCCTTACTCTCTTTCAGCTCTCACCGCCTCAGTGAAGCACTCCATGAACTGTAATATATAAGGACAATTTTTTGAATAATTTGCAAGCAAATTAGATGAAGACCCTTCAATAATATTGCTTTGCAATACAAGGACATTCCCTCATTAAAGACTGTCATTGGTTTTGGTATCCTACGATCTTGTGCACTAAAATCAAAGCTTGAAATGAGGCAGAGCAGTGCAACATCTCAGCATTCCTGTGGGTATAGCTGCATCATCAACATCATGTGCACATAATCCACCCACCTACCCTTTCTCATTCCAAGAGTGCCTGTTTCCTCACACAGTTATTACTCCCACATGAGTTTGCCCTTTCTCTCTCAGCTTCAATTATAACATTAGCTGATTTCTGGACAGACTAAAAACAACAGCTGCTTTCCTTTGGGCATTAAATACCACTTAGTACACTTTTTTTCCTTAGGAAAAAACCTAACCCTAATAGTGGTATAAATACTCCAAAACAGACATTTACAGAGATGAACTGGAAATGTTTACTAATCTTAAATGCATCTAGTACATAGCACATTCTTGTGTATGAGCAACATTTTTAGTCACTAAATTCTGAAGGAATGTATCTTTTTAACTTACACTGAAAATAGTATTTTTAATGCCCCCAACTCTTTCTTGCTGTAAGATATAGTAGCACTTGGGGCTTTTTGTTGCTATTTAATACTTTGCAGTTTGTTCAGATGTCAACTTTTTCACCTCATTGTCAGGCTTTTCACACAATGCTCTTGATAATGGTGTAAAAACACCTTGTTGATAACCGTGTCCTAGAAATAAAACTTCGGTTAATCCAGACAAGGAGATGCTATATCTCCACATCACTTTCTTCTCAGGTATTGTCCTATGCATTCCATGATGTTACTCATGAACAGCAAGGACCTGTGTAAGCTGGAATACATACAGGCATTTTTGGCCATCACATTTTGCATATTGACATCCTCAGCAGTCTGGAAAACCTACTTTCTGAAAACCATTTAATAACATCAGTCATATTAGTTATGCTCCTCACACCTCACTGAATCACATCATAAATCTGTGATACCACACCACCAAGAGCTCAGACTGGATTAATGGCAGACTGTTGATGTCTGTGATAGCCAGCTTCCAGACTGCAATAGCTAGTTGCTTCCAGACTTGTCCGCATGGTGGATGCTGAGCAGTGCAAGATCTTTATATAGATTTATAAAGGTCAGTTCCCTCCTGCTGGTCATGCTGGTCATAATGACAGCAAAAATCCATTCTACTATGTTGGTCATCTTCCTGTAGAAGGGTGAATATGTATGTGTTGAATCTGACCATGCTAACAAAAATGAAGTGTTAAAACTCTTTCTTTGCTGTCAGCATTAAACATATACTGTAAGAATTACTACCCTAGCTTTCCAAAGAAAGAAAATTGACACCACCTCAATTCCTCACCAACAGATCTCAAAAGCAGTACAGCAACAAGCTTGAAAAGCTCCTTCAAACTTTTCCTTGACTATGATTAGAGCAGGGAAAACAAGCATCCAGAGCCAAAAGAGATATGACTAGAGGTTCCAGCAATTTAGGAAGGTTTCTGTACAGCAAACCAGCAAGGACTAGCCTTTCCTAATCAGTGAGCAACTTTTAATGTTACACTGATGTGCAAATGAGGCGTACATCCAGCTGTGCAGTGTGGTGGATGGCAGGCAGGCTTAGACAGTAAAGATTGATAGAGACAGCTTGATTCTGCAGCCTTGACATGGCCCACTTCGTGTCCCTGAGGCTAACGTGCCTTGTATGAGGGGCCTGTAATCGTCCAGCTTCTCTTCAGGCTTTCTTAAAGATAGATTTAGCCCTTCTGGAGGACACTGCTCTGTTTATGTTGGACAATGGCCTCCAATTCTTAAGTTTAACTATAGCATCTGTCTTGTTTCATAAATACCTCAGCCATAAAGAAAGTATCACAAAATCAAGAAAGAAATGATAATAAACTGATTCATCTTAGCCCAGCCACTTGAATAGCCTTCAAGGGAATTGACAGGTTAGGTAAGATGTCCAGAATTAATGAAACTAAGCTCTGGCAGACTAAGCAGGCACTAAGTTCTAAAACTGAGCTTTGTCTATGTAGTGAAGGACTATGTCTGTGCCTGTGCCAATCACAAGAATGACAGCATATTGTTATTAATTGGTATTTACAGTGCCCGGGAGAGGCCAGAATTTCCAGCAACCAGCTCCAAAGTTACTTATAATTTATTAAATAGCACAAGTTAATTTGCACAAGCTAAATATGTTGAATTTCAGCTGAAAGCTTATTAGAATTTGTGGAAAGAAAGGGAACCTTACACATGAAAGAAATTTTTAACCTCAGAGAGAAGTTTTGACTTCCCATCATTTTGTTTTTCATTACAAACCAAATTGTCAACTTTCTTCATGCTGAGTAGTATCATAGGCTGCAAAAGACTAAGCCTAGAAAGGAGTCCTTGTCACTGATACACAGGTTGACCTAATTTATTATCCCACACGTTCTCCTAAGGGACATGCACATCAGGTTTATGTGGCAAGGTGTTGGCAATGGGGGGTGCAGTGGCAGCCTCTGTGAGAATAGGCCAGGGGTTGTCCCATGCTGGAGACAGGCAATTCCAGCCAGCTCCACAACAGACCTACTGCAGGACACAGCTAAGCCCATCAGTTAAGCTGGCAGTGCTTCGTGAAAACATGTTTAAGAAAGGGCAAAGTGCTGCACAGGCAGTGAGGAGTGAGGGAAAAAAAAGTGTGATAAACAACCCTGTGAACACCAAGGTAACAGTGAAGGAGGGGGATCAGGGGATCCAGACAATGGAGCAGATTTCCTTGCAGCCCATGGAGAGGACAACAGTGGAGCAAGTATTTCCCCACAGCCTGTGGAAGACCCCATGCCAGAGCTGGTGGGTTTGTCTTGAAAGAACTGCAGGCTGTAGAGGCTATCCTGGAGCAGGGGAAAGGTGTGAGGAGGAAGGAGTGGCAGAGAGGCACCTTTATGGACTGACCATAACCATCCATTCCCCGTTCTCCCTGTGCTGCTTGCAAGGTGAGGAGTCAGAGGCATTGGGAATGAAGGACTGAATTTGAGCCTGGGAAAAAAAGGGGATGCATGGAGGGAAAGTATTTTAGTTTTTGTCTTTGTTTCTCATCATCCAAGTCTATTTTAATTGGCAATAAATAAAATAAATTTTCCCTGAGTTAAGCCTGTTTTGCCTGTGATGGTAATCAGCAAGGGATCTCCCTGTCTTTGTCTTGACCCATGAGTGTTTTCTTCTTATTTTCTCCCCCTGTTCTGGTGACAAAGAGGAATGAGAAAGTGACTGGATGGGTGCTTGGCAGCCAGCCAAGGTTGACCCATCACAACATGCTAGGCACAATCACTACATTTTTTTTCCAAGAGGAAGTTCTATACCTTCAGTATTCTGAAATCAAATCCTTGGCTTCAGCATCAGCTTTTCTTTATTAAGACTTTTCCAGTAATACCTAAAGAAAATACCTATATCTCTCATTAAAGACCCTAACTCTTTGAAAATGATACAATACAAAAATGGTTGCAGTGACACAGCATGTGTTTTCATGAGAAAACAACCTTTCTTTTTTTTTTCTTTCTAGCCAGTGAAATACACATTTTAGTTTTTAATGTTAGACTAGAAAGACAAAATTTTATTTGCATGTCAGTATTGCCCTACTGTCAACTTCTTCTCCTCTGCCGGTTACAGAGTTCCCATTAGTTCCCTGACCTCTCAGTTATTTCTTTCCAGTTTTACTTATGTTGGCTTTCTGTATTTGTAATTTAAAGTCTAGTCCTTGGGTACATTCCCCAGTCATATGTAAACAATTCTGAATAGTTCACTCAAACCGATCCAGACATACCTACATAACCTAAATCCATTCTTAATTTCTCTGTCTTTCAATGGTGTATTTATGTTGTATACTGACTTTGAAGAAGAAGTGTCCACCCTTCTGCTCTTCAGTGCTTGCACCAAAGCCCTCTGCGCCTTTATTTGTGCCCATACAAATTCTGTGTGACAATGCAGTAAACAGCATCACTAAAATGAATCACTAAAATGACCTGGGTTAGAAACACTTTCCCTTTATTCTTCTGATTTTTTTTTTTTTTTTAAAGTATCAGAAGGAGAAAACTTTCATCCTACAAGAAAATTTACCTTCTTATTTCTAGGAGGTCATGATGAAAAGTAAGCATGATGAAAAATCTGAGACATACACGTTATTTTCCATAAAAATAATTTAAAAATCTCCACATTCTCCACAGTGCTACTGAACATAAAAGGAGGCAGAATCCAGGAATATATGGTACAGTAGCAAAGGGGCATGCTAGCCACAATGTCTCATTTCATACGTTACAGTCAGTCTACACTTAAATTCCATCTTACATCTACACCGTGTGTTCCTTAATCTTTTTTATGCAAGCAATAACATCAGCAAAAGACTAAAATGAAAATTTTATTCCGGATTATTTTTTCCAGCTCCAGCTTACTGATGTGTTTTTGAAATGCTAATGTAACTGCGAAGTGGTTGGAGTATTCTGTGTACTTTTTACTGCAAAACACTAATATTTCCAGTCAGAACGAGAGGATATTTATGACATACAAGTTACAGCCAACTGCTGTCACTATCTCAGAATATGATCAGATTGCATGAAATGTGCTCTATAACCTCTGTGGTGCATAGTTTTATACTATTAAGTGTAGCTTAGAAATAACAGAAACTGATATTGATGGGATCTGTTCTTGATTGTGCACAAGGCAACCAGGAATGCTTTAGGAAACCAAAATAACAATAAAATTAAATGAAAGATCTAGTTGCAGGCTGCAGATGGCTTTTATTCTTCCTGCCACATTTTCAGTAAAAATTTGGCAGGTTAATAGCCTTACTTAGCATCTTTAATGTTATGCATACTATGATGAACAAGTCAAATAAAAACATTTTTCAGGCCGCTAAACTATGTTAACCAGTGTAATTGCATTTTGTAAGCTGAGTAATCCAGAAAGTGTTGCTCTTGATGCAAAGTTTTACTAATTTTTAGAGAGGTGCTAATAGGCAGATTTATTTACTACTATGATCAAAAGAAGGCTGGACAGGAGAGAAGAATAGCAGAATAAAATCCAGTATGTATATTAACCAGAGTGCTAATTTTCATAACATTACACAGAAAGAATTCAAGCAAGGACTGTATGCTATGATCACTCTCAAGCCTCAAACATGGGTGTTTGAAAACCATCCACAAAGTACTGCATAATCTGCAGAGAACAGCATATCCATAGGGAATCTGCATATTGTGGATGGAATCTGTTGCGTATACAGTAAGATTACAGTATGAACTAAATGAAGAGACTATTTTTCCACTTTACTACCAAAATTTAAAAAAATGGAGACTAATGAAATACGAGGTGCATATAAGCTGGCTGCTAGGTTCCTATCCCCAAGCAGCACTATCACAGCCCCTGGCGCTGAGAATGATGTGCTAGCGTGTGACTGCTTATTGCTGGTGTTCACTATGCTTGCTCTAAAATGGATTTCCACTTTAGCAAGAGAAAGAAGTTTGACACCCAGTGCTGACTTTGGCTCTACCTCAATCTAGGCCAAGAAATCATTTGGGCTTCCTATCATAGATGAGTAAATCCAGGAGATGATAGAATTTAATTAGGACAACATGGACTTCCAGATGGAAGCAGAGGAAAAGAAGAGGTTGTATCCTGATCTAATGGCTCATGTTCACACCTTGGTACATTGCTGCCCAAAAGCTGTAGGCATTATTCACCTTGGTGACAATTCCTGTAACACGGAGGATAACATTCATTGTCCTCCAGAGCAGGTTTAACCTGTTTTTCCAAGTTTACCAGGGAAATAAGCCAACTGTCTGATGTTGCTGAGAAATAGGTTGACCTACCTGTCTCACATTTCCCTTGCTACCAACCTGTGCAGCTTACAACTGTGGAAAATGTGGATTCGGGAGTCACGTATAGAGCTACAGAACTCAGACCAAGCTCAAGATGACTAGTGCTTTTGGGGCCTAAGGGTATTACTGTCACCTAAATCAGCTTCTTGTAATTCTGAGAGATATTATAACAAAGCAGAGAGGCTGGATAGATTCAGTGACTGCAATGGCAGGATTTAAGTGAGCTTATATGGACACTGGAAAGACCTGTATTTGCAAGGTGGATATTGAAATTCTACTGGCACAGGCCAATCTGGGGACATCCACACACAAGGCCTGTACTGACATATGTTCTGGCCAATGTGAAGGAGATAATTATGCCTACTGAGAGAAGGCAGGTTGATTTAAGTGCCATGCCTTGTAGAAACAACCTGGTGTTCAGAACACTGGCTCAGCACCTGATGTCTCTGGTTCTGGATCCCTTCAAAACATCCTTTGTGCAGTGGTTTTAACACACAGTGCCATCATGGCTGAGGCTTTCCACATAACTCACATAATTTTAAATATCTCTCTAGGTGACTTTTGGCTTTGAATAATTTGAAACTGGAAGCCAAAAATTCGACACTGGGGCTCTAAAACAAAAAATGAAGAAAACCACTGCCAAGCTGAAGGACTCCTCAGAATCACTCTAATTAATCTGTATAAAGGAAGTGCAGAGGAATAATTCAAGAATGAAACCTTCTTGTATCAAAAGCTATACGAATTTACAGATAAGATACAGTCCTTAATCCACAGATATCACAAGTTGGAACAATATTTTCTGGATCCTTTTATCCCACAATGAAATTCAGGAAATCCAATGTTAATACCTTAACTTATCCCTTTGCTAAATTTCAGACCTCCTTTCAAGTAAAAAACAGCTGTTCTTCACATTATTTGGAATAATCACATTATTTGGAATAATCATGTTTTCACATTATTTGGAAAAATCCAAACTGGCACATAAAATTATTACTGCTATCATCAGTTAACAATTTATCTCTTGGGTAATCTTAGTAATGCATTGATTCATTTATTTTAGAAACTAAATCTCTTTCCGTATCCCCTGAATGCTGTGATTTCATCAGCTATAGATGTAAAATGAAGCTGAAATGTACTCACTTATTTTATTTCTCACTTCATTTATTTTTTCTCCAAGGCATTTAGCTTCAGCAAACCTGTCAATGCAAGCATAATGATACAGAATTATTCACAAGCACAACTAGTGAAACTATTTGTTCACAATAAAATACTGAATTCTTCATGACTGTTTCTTCCTTTAAGTGGTTGGAAACAATTTTCCACCAGAAAATATGGTATAAAAGAAACCATTCTGAATGCAACAAATAGGTTTACTAGACAGACAAGACAAATTTATGTGACTACAAATTTTTAAACTTATGTTATTTCAGTTCTAAGGATTGGATTACCTTAAACACTCATATTAGGCTCTGATACTAATTTTAATATGCTAAATTACTTGCAATGTTTTAACATACAGCTATATAAAAATAGAAAGAAAAAAAATCCAAAGTGAAAACAACATTTTTGAAAGCACTGGAACTTCTGCTCACCAGGAAATTTCAAATTTAAGCCTGTAATTTGCATATTGCTGGCAATCACTGTATGTGATGTGTGAAAATTTATTTATGTCCCAGTCACTAAGAAACCTCTCAAACAGAAAAATAAGAAAGTGTGACAAAACTAAATTATTCTGTTCTTCTACAGCTAGTCCTTATGCGAATGCAGAGATTCAAATTATATCCACCGACTGCTCAAATACCGATATAAACCAAAGATAGCCACATGAAGATAAACAAATAGCAAGCAAGCAACAGCCTGAGAAGGATGGAAACAAGTCAATGAATCAGGCTTTGGAAAGTCCCTTTTTGTAGTATTCAAATAACTGGACCTCGTATCAAAACTGGAGATATATATATATTTTTTTAATGTGAAATTTCCCTTGGTGTATTTCATGGTAGAAGAATGTAATCTTTGTCAATAAAGGACAGACACAGACTAACTTGTGTGTTTTCCTTCAAGAAAATTACTAATTGCCTTTTGTAATTTGCAATATTTATTTTAATTAATATGCCACGTTTGTATCATCCTAGCATAAAATGAGGCCTTTCCATCTTGGAGTAGTGTTTTGACAGGAAAAAAATGAACTCAGTCATTTCTGGAGGAGAGACCAAGGGAACTCAGCATGCTGCAGGGCATGTTGCTAGTGATTTGGTAGGTTCTTCTCTCAGAATGTCGTATTTCTTGAGTGTGTTGTAAAAGAAAACCACTTGTGGCAACTATATATCAGTTGGCCTTTCTACAAAAATGGTGATGTTAACTGTGATGGCCTGGATGAATCTAGTGCTGGTAACTACATTTATCCTGCAAATACCTTATATTTGAACAGTACTGAGTATAATTGCATCCTGGTCCATGACTAGGATGTTTTAAGATGTTAGTAATGAAAATAATAAGTAATAATTTCATAGCCAAAAGTGTCATTTTACAAAGACTGACTACAGTGCTTACCAATTTCCAGCAGGTATGTGTATAAATTAATTCACTGACAACTTCCTGATTATATTCAAATCATCTAATCTTCACGTGGTATGTAAAATATTCTAATGATCAGAATTTTCTTTTTTAGCTTGCAACATGATGTTGCAGTGATGCTCCCTTCAGTGTTATAAAGCATTCTGCTCACTGTATGTCTTGCTCCTTAGTAAATGTGTGATATCTAGGTATTTCATTAAAAAGCAGCTGCCTATAGGGCCTTACGAATGCACTTACATTGTCTACATTCCCTATAGCCTGCTAGAACTTGATGCCTTCTCCTTTTTGCTTTTTTTTTTTCTATCAGTCTTCTGATATTTTACAGCAGTTGTTGACATAATTACTCTGCTATGCTTATTTAACTCAGTACTATATAAAGCTGTTTAGGAAAAATGGCATCAATATCAGGCATTCAAATGTAAAATGCATTCTGCTGTAAGAATTATTACAGTCAATTCAATGTACAATGGCAAAGTCTGAACTGAGGCTCGTTCAAGGAAATATCCATTGTAATAGTTTGAATAGTAACAGTTTAAAGTGTAGAAGGATGATTTGCTGCATTGTGACCTTTGTCGTAAGACATAAGGCTTGACCTGAAATTCTGAATTGTTATTTCGATGCATGCAAATTGAACCTTGCTGAATGTGGAGGCAGAACTGTAACACTTAAGTAAGCCTTCAGCTGATCTGGATGAGTCTTGGTCTAGCCAAAGTAACTGAGGAAATCCACAAATTGTATTCTGTCTAACTCAAATAATGCCAAAAGACAGTCAAGAAGTATGACTTTCACCTAGGGAGGTGGGGCTTGGAAAACTGCCCCTTCTCAATTAGTCTATTTCCCCATAAAACTGGAAAGAGCTGGAATTTCAGGTGACCACATTCATATCTGCTCATGAACACTTGTTTTCAAGGCTGAATTCAACATGGCTAAGTAGCTCCAGCTGCTGTGTTCCTCAGCAGTTACTATATCTTGCCTAAGGAAGGCAGAAGCCTTTGAAGCATCTGTGAGAATTTTGTATAATCTTTTTCCACTTAGAACTTGTTTTGACTTAGAACACTCAAGCAAGTATGGAAGATTGTGTAAAGATCTAATGGGAACACCTCAAAGCACCTCTCTCTTTCTTTCCTCCAGCTCCCATGGACCAAATACTAAGCTCATCAATTAGTAATTATTGAGGCAAAACTCCTGTTGACTCTGATTCATGTTCACAGATAGATTTAGCTGGACAAGTTGAAGCCAGCTGTCTATCCAGACCTTATTCCTAGCTTGCTGTCTTCAAAACAGTTGAATGGGTCATGCATCTGTTTCTCAAACACCACAGTTTATAAACTGGCACTATAACCTAAACTAAAATTTGGCATTAATTCATGACAGACCAAGAAATTCCATCTGTGAATATGAATCACAGTCAAATAAAATAAACAGGATGAAGACATAAGATTTGATTCTAACATTGAAAGAAAAAAGGCTACTATTGATACTCCTCTAATAAAAAATCTAGCATAAGGCTGATATTGGTATGAATAGAGATGAGTGAACAATTATATTGTTAGCTGAAAAGAGTCCATGAGTATCCTACATGAATAGAGACTTCTCCATAAGAAGGCTGAATCATGGCTTCTAGTACCTACAAGACAAAATATTTAAATATGAAACCCCAAAGTGAATTTGGCCACTAATTGTTGTGGAACAAGAATTTTGCAAAGATTTAACTCTTTGAGTGCAAATATCAGTAATTAAAAATTTAACATTTTGAAAAACAAATCTCTAACTCAGTGTAAAACGACAAATTCTGAGGCTGTCAAATGAGAGAATGGAGATATTTAGTGAAATACACAAACATACACTCATTTCTAATTAGAAATTATGAGTGACCTAAGTGAAACTCATCCTTTCCATGAAACTCATCCATAGCTACTGAAAAACCAAGTTAGCTGCTAACCAGCTGAGACATAGAAAGCAAGAAAAGAAGAAAGTGGAAAAAATTAATGGAGAACAACAAAATGGAAACTAGATTTACATCACATCTGTAAGCTCAGCAGAATTTGACTACTCGAAATATTTACTAGGATGGGATTTAAAAGGCTTTCTGCAGTATACAATATTGCATTGGAGTGGCTTAGCTTGGAAGATTCCTTGCTAGTATATTTCACCAGGAAACGAGACACATTCTTTTCCTCCTTAGAAAAACAATGCTAAGAGAACATGGTTGTATTGAGGAACAGGACATTACTAAGTTCTCTGGAAGTCAAGTATAGGATGTCCAAATTCCAGAAGATTGATTCTGTCTGGGCATAAACATAGATTTTTAAGCATGGCTGCAGTTATTGCACAGAAGAAAAATGAGAAAGAGTTGTTTTGTATTAACTGCAAACTAAGCTGTAGAAGATCACCTTTTTTTCAAAGCCAATTTTTTCAGTGCTTCCCACAGTCAACTGCACTAATAGGATAGCCTGAATCTATTGTCTTTGACTCCAACATTAAGTTAGTAAACGAGTTTCAGAGAGAAATTATCCTTAACTAAATAAGCTTCCGTGTTTTTTAAATCCAGGGATGGTACTGAGTTACAATACTGTTACATCCCCTGTAAAGATCTCTGAAGTAGTAGGTGAAAAGTTTTAAGTTTGAAAGAGTATTTCTTTTATACTTTTTTTTTTAAAGACAAGACAAATATTTTGCAGTATTTGATTTAATCAGATGATTACATTTGATTGTTTATACACAGGCAGTTACAGAAAAAAATACATATACAATATGTGTATTCACAGAAACACAGAATTACAGAATGGGTGAGGTTGGCAGGGTCCTCTGGAGGTTATCTGGTCCAACCGCCCTGCTCAAACAGGGACACCCAGAACAGGTTGCCCAGGACCATGTCCAGGTGGCTTTTGAAGATCTCCAAGGAGGGACACTCCAGAATTCATATAGATGCACAACTGTGTGAATAATTTCACAGCCCAAGCAACAGCTGTGACCTTTGCAGTCAAACTTTCAGCTAGGCCCACTGACAGTTCACCATTCAATTAATGCAAGAATGGTATAATTAGCAAGCCAAGAAAATCTACCCAAAATACCAAAAGGAAAAAATATGACAGCTAAAAATAAGTAATTTGTGAACCAAATGCTGTTTGTGGTACGACAGAAGTGGTTATGTAACTATAAACAAAAATATTAACTTGAGAGGGCAACATGTAAAGGGAAGTTATGGTAACCTTTAAACATGTGGTGTCCACACACTTCTTCCTGTGCAATTTGAACATTGGCTGGGTAACTCAGCTTTTGTGCAACTGGTGGTTCAGAGGCTGCATTCCAAATTACAGACTGCACTTGATGCAAATCCAGTTTAATGAACTCAGTAAACTTGGAGCTACAAGCATCTTCGCTAAAATCCACTGCAAATGCCAGGGGAAAACTGTCTTGCTCCAAGGTATGAACATTCACATCAGCACTAATTTCAGCAATCAGCAGCTGCATATTAGAGAGGGGCTATCCAGAGCTTGAGTCTGAATCTCTTTGTTCTTTACTGAAAGGAAATCTGGTGTCAAAGTTTGTGGGTTCTGCCCATCTCTATTACATGTTCTGAAGCCAGAAGGAAATACTGGTTTGCTTCATAGTAATAACTATCAGAGAAAATATGGAAGAATTATGATTAACTAGAGGAAATTCAAGACACAGCTAAGAACTGCTAGGCTCCCATGATGATGCTGTAACCATGAAGTGTTCTCTCAATAGATAGCAATGTCAGAAATGATTGCAGTGCAAGTTACATGTGGCATCAACTGATCTATTGATCAGACGAAAGACATTACTAAATATCCAGTTTACATGGATAAAGCTTTATGTACATCTAATGCCTTGGCAATTTGTGTCCCTGTAGCTGCAAGTCATAGACCTGGGCAGAAAATTAACCAGTTCACAAAAGTGGTAAATAGCAAGATCTTGAATAGGCCATAGAGACACGGAGGAGATAACTTCTTGCCTGAATTTCAGTGAAGTAAATAAATATATGATTCAGAGACCTTGAAAACAATGAATTTCATGCCTATTAAGTAGGAAAATTGTGCTGCTAGCAAAGCAGAAGAAAGCAGATGAAACATGGAAAAGGAGGAAAAAAAGGAAAAAAAACAGGGAACAAAACAAAGAAAAGAAAAAAAAGAAAAAACTGTTAGGGGAAATGTTAGTTAGAAGGGTACATTGAGAGATCTGGTTTTGGCATGTCTAATCTAAAAACGTTATATTTCTCTTACAGTACAAGGAGGGTTAACTTGTAAAACTGACAGTGAAACAGTACTCTTATACAATCAACATGGAAAAGTCTTGGTGGTTTAATTTTTGAGATGCTTAAAGTCCACTTTATGAAAATTCATGTTTTTAATATTTCACCATTCTCACCACCTTCACCAGAAGATTTTGAAGTGCTTTGCTAGTATTAACAATAAATGTGGAGGGAGAAAGTATTATTTCTGTTTTAGAGTTCAAAACTGGAAGAGAGAAGCTAAAATCACTTGGCAAACAAGTTAGGAGCAACAAACGAAAGCATCTGTTAAACATCTCCTAGTTTACTGTCCAATTCAGTGCTGAAGCCAGTAAAGCATTTTTGACAATGGAAATTACAGTAATCAATTTAGTCACATGAATCTAACTTCCTCTAGATAATTCATGATCATGAATGCCATTTACCACATTGCTTCAACAGGGCTATGAAGATAAGATGAATGAAGCCAGAGCAAAGATGCACTGAGATCACTCATGCAATTTTCGTATTCTACTCAGACTTTCATACCATCATCACTCAGTGCCTTCTGAATATGAAATATCCCCTGCAGGAAAAGGCCAAGTTTCCATACTAACATTTCAACAGAAGCCTAGGATGCTTTGTGTATAATTACATGTTCCTATCCAGGCTCACAATGAACTCTCAGATGTCTCTCTCCAGCTGTACCTTGCTGTGACACTCACCTCTGTTTTAGAAGCTGTTTGTTGTCCTCAATGGTTATACTGTCAGCATGGTCCCACCTGAAAACTTCAAAAGCCTCCTGACATCCAAGCGACATCTTTCCTCCTGCCCCAAGAAAAAAATGGGAACTACTTCAGAGAAAGCAAGAGACAAACATTCCACATTTATTTAACTCCTTTTTAGACAAATATAGCAAATCAGTGCAGGGTCTTAAAAAACCCAGCAGACTATGCTCTGTGGTCCACTAACAGGAAAGCATTTTTGACAAAAGATCTCTCTTATGTGAGAAACTAACTTAGTTTCAGTTCACTTCTCTAAAGCCTGAATGTTTGTGTTGCATAATTTCTCAAGACAACTTAAATTTTTCATAAATAAAACCAAAATGTGAAAGTTTAAAATATATGAACTATTCTTAAGTGTAAGAGTTATTTTCACAACAGCAAGCTTCACTTTGCTTCTGTATTTCTTTCATCCCTGTATTATATTTGCCACAAGACATGACTTGAATATTTTCAGTACCCTGGAAAGAAAAAAATTGGAGCTTCTTTTAATCACATGTGCTTCATGCCTCTCAGTGGATGTCACCTCCTGTTAGTCAATCAGGTACTGTACCTTCAAAAATGGCTGTTTCCTGC
Source organism: Chauna torquata (assembly GCA_013399475.1). Taxonomy (NCBI): domain Eukaryota; kingdom Metazoa; phylum Chordata; class Aves; order Anseriformes; family Anhimidae; genus Chauna; species Chauna torquata. The sequence goes on from VXAL01016726.1 coordinate 419,907, forward strand.
CTTTTAGACTTTCAACACAGTATTTGTTTTCCTTTGTGCACCAGAAGTTCAAGACCTATTTGGCCTTCAAATCTTTTTCAAAATTACTACAGAAAAGTATTATAGCCCATAATATTTACCTGTTCTCACTGCTGAATGATCTACAGATCCAAATAAGAAATCATGCATCTGTATTATTATTAACAAAAAAATTCAAAAGCTACTCACAAACCTGCCTTCCTGCTTCAGAGCTATCAAGAGCCCCAAATCCATTGTGCACAAGATCTATAAACTTTCCTGGGAGTTCAGCTGTGCAAGAGTTTTCTGTACAGTTTGTGCCAGTGGACCAGCATTACCAATAACATACAATGTTTGCAAATCATTTTAGTGGCTACCTACTTTGCAATTTTGGTGTAAGCAGAGATGACATGTATTAACAAAGCACACTAGGATGCTACACCTTGTTGGAGTCCAGCTCAGTTTACGTGAAAAAACCTGCATTTTATAGTCAGTCCAGAATAGGTTCTGCTGCCCCTCATCATACTTCTCATTTCAGGATTACTTCCAACTGACTTAAGTGAGATTTCTGTGGTCTAAGATACTGTTGACAGTGAAGGCTAGTAATACAAACTAGCACTCAGGGTTCAATAATCAGTACAAGTTTTAAAAACTCTTTATTCAAAATATAGTAGGAAAATTTGCCCTCTGTTTCAGTCAAGAGAATCAGTACATCTGTTGCTAATTTAAAAATTTTGAGTTGAAAATAGAACCACCAGGAATGTTTGAATGGCAAAGCACGCAGAAATGCTCCACCCTTTTTGAATAAGAAAATCAAAGAAAGATACAGTGCAGTTTTGCCGCTGTGTGATCCAAAAGAGAAAGAGGATTTAGGAAAATATATTTTTCTGTGATAATGACATGAGAATATAATGTTCATGTTTCATGCCTGCCTTGAATAAAAAAGTCAGCTTTGCAAGCAGAATTTTGTACTACATTTATCCCATCTTTAACACTAATTTTAATATGCAGCCTGAGCTGACCCTCTAGAATTTTTTTTTTTTTTGCAGAAAAAGTTTTTATTAAGTGCAGAAAAACTTAACGAAATTCACATCTGAGCTTAAAATAAACAGCAAAACACCCTTACTCATACGTAATACTGCAATGTATTTAACCCTTCTGACAATGCTTTGCCTTTGAGAGTAATTAAGAAGTACAAGTAAGTTGGAAAACAAAAACTATTATGGCGCTTACTGCTTCTTCCAGGGAGAAATACATTAACCAAAATTAAAGGTAATCTGACAATAGCTTTCCACCATTACATTATAAGGAAGCAGAACTGTACAGCTTAACAAAGCACACAAAAATAGATCTCCAGAGTTCTTGGGAAGGGGAATTTTTCTGGTTTATACAGTCCATTTTAAGAAAATACAGAAGTATATGAAATAGCAAACAATCGCATTCTGAAAATGGCACCTCAGGAAAGCAGCTTAAAAAGAACCATTAAGATTGTATCTCAGCATAATATAAGCATAAAACAGCTACAGAATGAATGCTGCAGCCTGTGGGTAATGATGGAGACATTTGGGATGACAATAAGGGAATACAGCAATTTTAATACTGAAAGAAATGTTGGAAGCTTGATGGAGTGGTGGTGTTTTCATTCTGCTCAGTAATGAAGATTATTCCTTCTGCATGCTTGATGTTGTATTTTCAGTCATGCTGTTTACATTTCCCTAAATGACCTATAATTTCATAAAGTAGTTTTGCCTTCTTTCGAATGGCCTCCAAGTGAAAACGTGCACTAAAATTATTGGCATGCTGTCTCTCCAAGGCCTAATTCAAACAAATACGCTACATGCTCTTTTAAAACAAGGCACTGTTGACTTTTCTGTTTTTCTCTAGCTGTAAACTGATATGTATTTAAAATACTATATATAATAATAATATGAATAAAAGCAGAATTGAGAGAAGAAAACATTGATGATAGCACACTGTTGGCAAGGTTCTCAAACAGTTCAGCTAAAACTATTAGTCTTGTAGAAAACAATTTCTTTTGCTCTTACAGGCCAAAGAATTTCTCCCCTCCTTCCTTAATACTTGGCATAGTGTTACAAAATAAATGTTTGAAAATTGTTATCTATGGAAGAATCATCATATCCTACAGGACAAGAACCAGGAAACACATGTCATCAAGTCATTACAGTGTGAACTGGAATAATCATTATCATCAAAATAATTCAGATCATCAGAAAAAAAACTACAATTTTCTTACAATCATATTCATGAAATCCCAGTCAACAGGCTTGCATTAAAAAGTGATAAATTTTTTATCAACAATTTTTTTTACTTTACTGTTAGGTTGTGTAAGTTTGCTTTAATGTTCAAACACTCACAAATGTGCCCAATTCACAATGTGAAATTTACAGCAAACTCATCATTCATTGCAAATTCAAAGAGCTCAAATTTGGAGAAAATTCACATTTAATCCACATCCTGAATTTGAATGTTTAAGAATGTTCTCATTGAATGTTTGATTTCAGTCTGTACTCCTATCCAGTGCACTCCACCAAGCTGCATCTTAAACAAAAAGTTTCAGTGTAAGGGGTTCCTCCTGGAAAATGTGCAAATTACAATTGTCCCACTGAGCTTGGTAAGTCAGAGAGCAGAATCACAATGACTGCTCGCAAGGCTTGACCTAGAGCAACAAGACCTGAAACGACCAAGAAACACAAAGCATATTGTAGTATTTATTAGCAGGCTAAACTCTTGAAATCAGTGGTAATTCAAAATACATCAAGAAAAATGTAATAATGCTTTTGGAGGTGGCTGATTATTTTTTGAGGTGTCATAAAAAGATCAAAGAGATTCCAAGACGCAGTCGTACACCTACGGCAGTTAGAAGCCTACATATCAGCAAAGCCCCTGGCAAATATTATGCACCTTATTCTATCACTGAGGCAATTTACTTTACGCTGTTACATATACAAATGCTATTTACAGCCATCCTAAACAACGCCCAATGGCTCTCAAACTCTAAATGCGAAAATAAATTAAAGGAACATGTAGGGTATAGTGTGCCACTGGATGCTCAAATGCCGGGAGAGAAATTCAGAGAATCACAGAATCACAGAATATCCTGAGTTGGAAGGGACCCACAAGGATCATCAAGTCCAACTCCTGGCTCCACACAGGACCACCCAAAAATCAAACCCTGTGTCTGAGAGCACTGTCCAAACACTTCTTGAACTCCGGCAGGCTCAGTGCATGACCACTGCCCTGGGGAGCCTGTTCCAGTGCCTGACCACCCTCTCGGTGAAGAACCTTTTCCTAACACCCAGCCTGACCCTCCCCTGTCACAGCCCCATGCCGTTCCCTCGGGTCCTGTCGCTGTCACCAGAGAGCAGAGATCAGTGCCTGCCCCTCTGCTCCCCTCGTGAGGAAGCTGCAGGCCGCCATGAGGCCTCCCCTCAGTCTCCTCTCCTCTGGGCTGAACAAACCAAGTGACCTCAGCCACTCCCCATACGTCTTCCCCCCAAGACCCTTCACCATCTTTGTAGCCCTCCTTTGGACACTAAAAAAACTAGAAATTATGGGTCTGAATTTAGGTTTTCTATTTTTAGGTTAAATAGTATCCACTGGGATTACTCAAGGAATAATCTGAGTAGGTAAGAGCATGAAAGTATATAAACTCTAATATTTTCTTGTTTCCACAAGTGATTAAACATGCTTATACACATTTAAATGACCATGCTGATTTTTAAAGGTATTCAAAACCCACAAATCCTATTGGTGCCTGTTTAAGTGATCCCAGTTTATAAATACCTGACAATTTTGAAGACTTTATTTTAGTGATTTTTAAGATTAAAAAGATTTCAGGATTTCAAGAGCACCCTAACTAGAAGTGGCACTTCCAGAATGCTAGTCTGGCCACCTTCTTTTTTTGGTTTGTTTGTTGAAAAAGGGTTTATTGCTCAGAGGGAAAAGAGCTTCATAAAACTTAATGCGTAAAACCCACAGAATATATCTACATTGCTCATTAGTTAAGTCTGGAAATACGTATCACACAGTAGCATGAAAATCTGTGTCAGAAGATACCTTATCTGTCAGAAAGCAGAATCACAGTATCTCCTCACAACCCCAATTTGTAGCCAGATTTTGGTCCTGGTATGAGAGCTTCAAGGGAATTCTAGTGGCTCTCATCCCACAGGCTGTCAGTTTTAACCTGCAAAAAGAATTGGAAACAATTCTCCAGGAGTGAAGAATCAAAGTTGCAATTTGAACTGTTCTGAGGGAGGAACATTAAGACTGTCTGTTAATAAAAGCAAACTCTCAGGAATAGCTGTTCTGACTCTTCACGGACCACATATTCAGATGAGAAAGGCATCTGTCCACTTTTCTGCCCACATATCTGTTTTGCAGAAACCACATTTTCACAGTAGAAGACTTTGTCTTCCCATTCCTACTAAGTGTTGTCAGTAATTGCCAAATCTTTCACTGAAATCAAGAAGAGCAAAATGTCCTCTTGGCTCAAGGAAAGCTCTCATTTGAGAGTTGTCTGAAGAATTTCAGGATGGCAGCTAGTGTGAACTGTCAGTCTTCACTCTCATGAAGAATGTTCCGATGGTCAACTTGTTCTTGCTTATCTGTTATCTGTTTCTGCTTCTGATCAAGTATGAATAAAGGAATTGTGGGCACATAACATACATTGTATATTGGGCACTTTCAAATGAAACTAAAGACAAATTATTTGACAAGTCTTCATATTAGAACTAAGGTGTTAGAAGTATTTCCACGTAAGCATAATTCACTACATCTTTATCAGGATCCCTCATGTTATCATGGCCAGCTGTTCAGAATGAAAAAAGTAGACGTAACAGAGCTTGGGAATAACGAATCAACAAAGAATAAATACTGAAAAATTGGAAAACAAACCCCAAGACAATATACAACAAATACTTCCCTGCTGTAAAGCCCAGCTAAATTCTTCATGATGAGCATGTGCGTTACATATGACTACCTTCGTTAGACTGTATTTCAAAAATGGGAAAGACATAAAACAAGGTTGCACATGGCACCCCTGCAGAGTTGAACTGCAAAACATAGTCTTTGGGAAAGTTAAAAGCCTCAAAGGAAAAACAGAATATTCACACTCAGTGAATTAAATAAGATCATGGCATAATTTAATTTCTCTGGCTCTGGAGTTCCTTTTGTTCATTTACAGGGAAAGAAGAGGGTAAAATGAACAGTTTTTTGAGTTTATTTACTGTGATACTGCACATTGATTCAGAAGGTCAGACTGCACTGTACAAGTGAAAATTTTCACAGTGCAGTTAACTCATTGCAGCCTGAGTTAACCGGTGCATGGATCATTTACTTAGGCATCATTTTATCCACATAAAGATAACTGAAGGACAAGACAAATTATTCTGTGTATGTTGAAATATTTTCTAAACAGCAGTCATCACTAAATGAGACACTACAAACGCCTAACAGCAAAAAAAAATTTGTACAGAACTATGTTGGACACAAATAAAAGACAAGTACCATTTCTACTGCAATAAATATTGTTAGAGGATATGTGATCACTAAAACTAGGATTTGTTTAAGGTAACCAAAATAAAATGTTACATACAATGCTAATTTTGTAAAAATCAATTCTTAAAAGTTCATAATGCTTCCAAATGCTTCCAAAAAAAAAAAAAAAAGACTTACAAGACTTACAGGAATGTCATCAGGAGTAGGTTTTTATATTAACAAATACTAAAGGACTAGTTAGGCAAATATTGAACTGTATATCAAAAACAAAGGTTAAACTGTGTATAAACCTAATTTAAAATAAGATGAAATTGATTATTTTAAAGTTCACCAAGATCATAGAACAACACTACCAACAAAACTCCAAATGGCATATGACAGCTGAATCTAATCATGTTGATTTCTTCAGTTTCACTATTTTAAGAAATCTCAGGAAACAACAAAGGTAAGAAAATATTTTTCATATTAACCCATTGTATTTTTTAATAGGTCTACTTTTGCAACAAAAGCCACCTGACCTTAAATGGCAAATGAAAACCAGAAATCCAGTTTTGGGCTCCTTATTGACATGTGGTAAGTCTGATACCAGATGGAACTTTAGAGTGATCTCAATGCAAAAGGATTGAAACTATTGAAATCTTTTTCCCTCATTTTTCTTTTCTGGAAAATAAGCATACTAGTTTGCCTACCTGTCAAACGTTGCAAAGCACAATGCTAGTGAGAATTACAGGATAAAGGAAAACTGTTAATAACAACTTAATAAACTGTCATCACCTTCACCTGACAGAACATATCTTTTTCTAGGATGTATTAGACTCAGTTAACAGGACCATTTTGGTCTGAATCTGTTTCAATTATGGATTCTAATAATTTCTCAGATGATATGGCATGGCTTCAAGATGCCATAGAATATCTGCACTAACATTAAGGATTTACAGTGTGCCTACTTTTATGTTAGTTATGCTTTTGTATTTTGTTTAAAGAGCCAACAGACAGCAGAATTATCAGATTCAAAGTTGGGGCAGAGTTGCTGTGAGGGTGCAGATACTGAGAATTAGAGGCTACTTAGCATGAACAAAATGTTTGCAGATATCAGCAGTGAGGAATGAAGTAGTGTACCTATTGATAAAAACAAGCTTTCCTCATGTTCTGATACCGATATTACTACAGAAACATTTTTCATTTTCAAACATTTCATGTATTATGGCTTGCATGTTTCAAAAGAGAGAAAAAAAATTTCAGCTACTATTTACAATCATTTACTCCTTTCAAGCTGCCTGTGAGATCATATCTGATTACATAATGCATACACACATTGGAAGTCCTTAATTAGTAGGTACAAAGAGAGAGGAGAAAACAAAGCATGGTAGGCTTGGCAGAAGCTCTGGGGGTGGATACAAAGGAAAAAATGAAGTCAAACCCACAAGAACTTTAGGATATCCACCCAATGGTGTTGCCACATCTAAACAAATAAGATTCATTTTTGTCTATGCTGGAATCCCACATTTCAGGTAACTTCTGATAAAAAAAGAAAGGACATATACTACTTTGCTCAGTTTACATTAAAAACTGAGCATTATAAATAAACTCTGCTTCTCCCTCTCTTTGTAGGAGTCTAAATCTGCCCCCTTCAACAGTTTATGGAGTTGCAAAAATTTTACTAAATATAAGACAAAGCCAATATGTTAGTTCAGTGTATTAGGATGTTGTGATGCTAATCTTTGCTTTTGGTTGTAGGTACTTTTTTATTTACAGCAGTGCCACAATGTTCTCTTCAAATTCTTTTGAAAGTCTTAGTAAGGTAAATCCATTTTTTCCAAAGACTTTATCTTGCACCTTCATATAAGTTATTGCATCTCAACTCAAATATTAGTTACTATACCACTTGCATTTATGCATGTAATTAATTCTTCTTTCCTATCATTCAGATGTTTACTTATGTTGGTGTCTCGAATCTGTAATAAAAAAGGAGACCATTAACTTCTACTTTGTAATGATTAACAGACTTGAGAAACAGAAACTACTGCCCTCTGCTAATTCATTGGATTAATGCAGTTTAATACAATGCAGGATTGAACCGAACACCTCTAAGAAGATCTTTTGTAATTCAGCTAAGAAACATGGTGTTTGGAAAAAGCATGTCTCTCTACTTTCCTGGCAAAAGGGAAAAGTATAGAACTTAAGAGGAAATGCAATGTATATAACCCAAGAGGAAGAGGCATAAAATTAATCCCTACTTAGGTGTTTATTCTCTGAACAATAAAGTGGTAGAGAAGATCTTGATGAAAACTAACACCATGCCTCAGGTTGTAGAAAGCACATCTTCAACATGGTGCTGAGTTTACTTGATTCTGAACTTTCTTGTTTAACTTTCAAAAATGTGGATCAGAGATGTATGTAAGGTGTTATCGTATCAAGCTATTTTTTTGTTTATCCTCTAATAACTGTGATCTATATCAAGTATGATGGAGACAACCAGTGAAGTATACCTTAAAACAGCATATGAACAAGAAAATTGCAGCTGAGATAAATCTTATATTGGTCACTGCAGACTATGAAAAAGCTAGAAAAGTATATATAACCACAGAAGGCAAAATCTATGCTATATAAAATGTACCAGATTTTTATTAGAATTATTACTTTTCATTTGAAAGAATGTTATCTGTTAATAACTTGAGTTACCTATCAACTTTAAATCAGACTACTGTTCTTAAGATTAAGACTTCAGTTAAGATTAAGTAATACCAAATTAAATGTATACGTTTTGACTGTGCATTTGCCATGTTGCAGTAGCAACACGTTTGCTGCTTCTGTTTCAGACCTGAAAATGGGTTTTTATGTTCAAAAGTTTGTCAGCCTTTTTCAACTAGACAGACACTTCTAAAAAAGGTAGAATGCTCTCAATAAAACTTGCCTCATCTACATATTTTAGGGTGTTTTCAGTGATAGATACTGCATTTAAAATCTCATTTTCCATATATCTTTCACAATTTTAGAAAAATGACTGAATTGTGGGATAGGAATATTTTAAGAGCTCTACCAAATGACAGCCTACATCAATGGAGTCATGACAGCTTGGACCAAAGGCAAGTGAAGTTTTTTGTTAGGCACATCTGTAGAGATCTGCATGTATTTTTGGTGCCTCGAGAACTGGCTCCACCACCAGTCTTGCTGGTAACACCATAAACCACAAAAGAGGCGTATTTCATTTTCAGAGCAGTTCAGCAAAGGAAAAATGGCTTGTTATAAACATCAATCTGGTTTTGGAAACTTACTTTACTTTTAATTCCACATTACATTTTAGCTTTATTCTTTGTTAAGATACTGAGGTTTTCTGAAGTCTGTATGCTCTATATCTGTGGAAGACAAGAAAAAACTGTCTGTAGTGGGTATGCTGTCAGTTAGTACCAGTTTGGAATTGTCTTAATATTTCAGATTATTAACTGCAGGAGTGCAGGAGCTGTTTCATGACAAGTTTGTTTTTCAGCTGGAACCCTTTAGCACCAAAAAATGGGGTGTGCTGAGACAGAGAGTTGAGAGAAGAAACCATGACAGACGCTCTGCAGTAAGCTGTCTTCTCACCAGTCAACATTCTAGATTAACTAATTCAAAAATTTGCTATGTATTTACATCCAAGATGAATGAGCTTTACCAATCTCATTGTTTATTAATTTTGGCAGCTGAAAATTAAGAAATGAATGAAACTTCTTTGTAAAAGAATTAACTTTGATTTTTCTTCTGTTGAAGTTTTATTGGAGTTTGCCTCTGAGAATGAACATGATAATCTCTTGTGTACCCACATCCAGATTTTAAAAAGCAATTAGGCATGTCATTCCCAGCAATGATTACACTAAATTTCAAGTACTCGGCTCCTGACGAAGCATCTTCTCCCTTCCTGAACAAGTCCTGTAACCATTACAGACAGCATCCCTTCTTTCTCATGGCATTGCTGATGTTTTAAATAACAGTGGTCAATGCAGTCAATGTATATTAACCATTCTCTAAATAAACACACAGAATCGGTCCTTCAGGAGACTTAACTAATCTTCTCAAAACAGAGGACTTCTAGGAATATAATAAGCTCTGCTGGATGAGCATACAGTGAAGTGGATTGCAGTACAGTCAAGATGCAAGTCTTGTGCATGTATAACAGTAGAAGTTTAGATGACCCTTGAGTAACTTTGCTCAGGTGCTTGCATGCTCTTAAACACCAATCTTGACAGCAATTTGTTGAATTCTCTATGAAATTAAGCATATCATACCTCTTGTATTATATAAGGGGTGCATTGTAGTGAGCCTAAATCTGGATTTGTCCCTAAGTAGTTGGCAGAGGATTTGGTAGTGGTCAGTACCAGTACCTGAAATATATATATATTATATATA
>VXAL01016728.1:5022-29097 GCA_013399475.1 Chauna torquata
AATATAGAAGGATGTTCCCTTTTAATAACCTGAAGGCTGATAATGTACTCTGATAAGTGTGCTCAAATGCTTAACTTCTAATTCATACCTACGTAAACTTAAGCATGTGATATTCTGTATTCTGAAATTTAATCTACATGTACAAATCTTTTAAATGTAGTACTATTTTTTCTGAGTGAAATCCAATAGTCTGATGTTATTTATACCCAAGTATTGCAATGCCCTTCTAGTTTCTCATCCTGCTGTACTGTGGTCAACTACATCAAGATCTTCCATAGCAAACCATTTTTATTTGAATATTTATTCTTTTATAATCTTACATTTCTGGCAAATATATTTTGTTCTTGAATAGGTAATTTCTATTTGAGTACTTCTTATTTTGTATATATTACACAAATTAATTTGTCCAGTGTATTTGTTTAAATTTCAGATATAATGCAATTTTACTATTGTTGCTCCAAGTGTCAATATATTGCCATGACTGAATACTATTATAATCAGATTATGAAAATTCTTGTTTCTGGAATTTGGTAGGTATACAATTAACTGTTTTTGTTCATGTGTTTACCCAGTTATTCCCACAGTAAAATCCTAGATCCTCTTGGAAATCCTCAATTGAATATCCTTCTCTCTGACAATAGCAAATAATTGTTATGAGATGTATATTGTATTTGGAGGTGTTACATACCGGTTTCACAATATTATTTCACATTCTTTCTGCATTACTTGTCCATTGCTTTGCAAAGCAATAACAGGTTTCATGTAAGAGGATAGAAAAAAGACCTGGAGGAATCTTGATTTTAACCTGCATACTTTTTAATAAGCTATTAAATAACAAGTTTGCATTCTAATGTTAGCCTCTTTGAATATTGCGTTTATAGTGTTATCTCATGATAGAGAAAAAAAGCTTTTGAACCACTGCGTTACAAATAGCATATTCATAAGCAGGAGAATTGTATATGTGTTTGATATGCTGATTAGTGCTTTGAGAAAATATTTTGCGAACCCACAAGGAAGGAATAGCACTCTATGGAATAAGTAGGCCAAAGACAGGAATTAACTAATTTTTCAAAGGGTAAAGGAAGTCAAGCTTGGATTGTAACAGCAGATATCTATACTCTGGAATAAAAAGAGAAGTCAAATTGTAAATGGTCAGTACTATAAAAAAAGTCTTTGAGTTTCTCTTTTGGAGAAACTCTTTATTAACTGAGGTCATTCCTTACTGCAATATGAATAAAATGACCAAAAGCAAGTGATGCATTCTTTAGCAATAAAAATGAACATTAACTCTTACCAGAAAATAATGCCAAGGTTGGGGAAGACAGGAAGGGTCTACATTAATTGTCATATGTTAGTTCTCAAGTAATTTTTTTTCTGCCGATGTTTCAGTTAGTGAATTCCATGTTGTTTGTTAAGCTAATTTTTTTTTGTTTGTTCGAGGAAGGAGGAAATTGAGTTACAAGAAGTTCTAGGGATTAATGACAAATAGAAACTTGAAAGTAGCTGGTCCTGGACTGTCTGTGTGAAGAATAGTATAGAGATGCTACAAAGTAGGTGCATTTTCTTTAGGAGTCTTGTGTTAGGAAACAGGCTAATGTTCTATCTTCAGATCTGTTACCTCTAATTCTCTAAATATATATCAACTTCTCTGCCTATTTCTATCTAAACTGTTTCTCTTGTAAGCAGTCCTGCCTTTTATAAGCTATCCTGAATAAATTTAAGAGATCTGCTGATTCATGGTTTTCATTAAAGTTCAGTTTTTCATTTCAGGTAAGTTCTCCTGTACATGTAAAGAATATTATTGATTTACAACCAGAGATATGCACATTTTCAATTTAATACTAAATACTTGAAATAATACGTTGAGACATGTTCAATATTGAACAGGAAAAGGACAGGAATACACACCATGTTAAGGGAAATGGTGCATCTCTGGCAAATACTTAAAAATAAAACTACCTCTATAAAACTAGCTCTTTTTCTACATGAGTGTTGCATATAGTAGGACTTTACCTGGGGCACATCAGAATCTCTCATATTTTAGACCAAGGCTATCAACAGTGGCTTTCTGTTTAAAAAATCAAGGATTACAGATAATGTTTGTGCTTTCCTTTGCTACTCTTCCAAGTGCAGCGGTTTCAGAAGGGCAGACCCCTACCTACTGTTTAAGAGAACATACTGGACTGGCCATGCATTTGTTCTTAGGCTTTCTTTATGATTCAATGAAAGTATGTATTCTGCTGTGTTGAAACCACTTGTAGAGAAGAACCACAAGCACAGGAAGTTAAAAAAAAAAAGTCTTGGATAAGTGCCCTCTAAAATGTGCTTACTTAACACTGTCTCCAACAACTGCTCCATATGAACTATATTTACCCTTACTGCTACTCTTCAAACAAGAAGACATGCTAAAACTCTTGAATTCAAGAAGTGTATGCTTCACAGAGCACGCAGCTCCAAAAGATTAACAATTTTTATCTTACTTTCTTTCAAAGGAGCTGATTAGACTGATTATTTGTTGTATTTCAGACAGAGCTTGGTATCAGCATTGACTCCCTGTAAAAGCAAGCTGCAGGAACAGATGAGCATTTTTCTTTTTTTCTTTGACAACCTAATACTTAACTTTATGTATCAAATCTTTATTGGATAGGAACCAGCAGGGTCCCATTACAATCCGATTACGGCAATGAAAGCTCTGACACCATTTTTTTTTTTTAAATTTTTGTTTTTCTGTCTTTAGTTGCAGTTTCTTTTCTATTAATATTTTCTTTCAGGTGCAAAGTGCACTGCTCAATAATCACTTTTCCTTTAAAACTTTCACTTCACTTCAGTCTTTTATGCCTTGCTAGAAACATATTTATTACATAATATAAAAGAAATAGCATCTCCAGGATTTCTCTTTCTCCAAGTTTTAAACGTAGTAATAAAGCAAGTTTCTTATAGTGTGGCTAGACATTTGTATGTCTACTACATAAAATTCTATTACACTCCTAAGATGTGATGTACACATATTTTCCTCTTAACAGTAATCTACCTTTCTCGTTCCTACAGTCCTTGTGGCAGTCACTCATCTTGTGTGTATATCACCAATACCAAACCTAAGAAAGTGTGTAAATTAAAATCAGTAAGCAACATATTAATTTCTCATGTTGTTCAGTACATGGTACAACATGTCTCATGTTGTTCAGTAATTCCATGACCAGACAGGTCTTCAACAGTAAAACTCTAAGCACCTCTACATGCATGTGACAGTTGTCTCATTTCAACTTTTAACACTGAGGACAGCAGCTTAAAATCGGTTCTCTGCTATGCTCAGATTTTAAGGTTGTTAAGAAGAGTGGACAAACACTCAAGAGATTTAATATCACAGTAAGGGCTTAGTAATCACCGTAACAGCAAGATGCTCAGGTTACCCAACACATGTTTTTAACTGCCACGGCTTGTTTATTCCAAATTCTCTAGTTATACCTCCATCTGCGAAGCTAGTAAAGATTGATTCTTTTCCTGATTTTTTTTTTCCACCTCTATTCTCATGAATATTTCATTCTTAGCATTGGCATCGGTTTATAGAAATTCCTGTTCTTGTCTCTTAAGAACAATCATTTCCATTGCTGGAGTTTTGTGCACATGCTTATAGTCTGGATGCTTTTTCTTTTCCTCACATATAGCTTAAAACATAGATGAAGTTACATGATTAAAATGAATTATGTGTATATCTACAAAAAATGAAAAAAAAAATCACCTGCAGGGATGTCTAACTTATTATGTCTATCCCATGTAGTATCTTTGCTCCTATAAGTCTCACATTGCAATACATAAGCATATAAAAAAAATTATATTTAAGGGAAAATAAATAATTTTTCAAGAATAATTTGCTTTATATTTACTCACCCTCTTTCAAAAATTAATCGTGAATATATTGTTCCTAAGTCCTGCCTAGGATGCCACTTTAATCTGTCATGTCTCATATTAAAAAGTACTTCTGGTCATCTGTTATAAATCTCTTCTTCTTTTCTATATGGCATTCTAAGTATGGTTCTCCTGTTTCCTCTATTTTTCTGCAAGTATAGTGACTTCTAACATTGGTTAGGAGCAACCATTTTACTGCTAGTCACAATACTGTAGTTAGAAAGACACTCATGAAGCTCATGAAGCAGGCTGTGGAGACAGATTTGCAAGAGAAAAGCAACCTCCCCTTGAAAATTGCACACACAATTCCCATTCTGAAATTGGAATATTTGCAGTTCTGGGAGAGATATCAGTAAGTTCATTTGCTACAGTAAATACAGCACTGTTCTACAGCAAGATGCTCATACAGCCCATACCTGCAGTCTTGTCATTATCCCATGATCAAGAATATAACTCTTGCAATGCTATAAGCATTACAAAAGGAAGGTCAGGATAATTGTATTTTTAGTATTGGTCCTTCCCTGAAACTACAGGTTTCTGACCATGTTCTGGACATCAGTGTCTGCTAGCTCACTTTTTTTTTTTTAATCTGAAATACAAACAAACAAACAAACAAAAACAAAAAAATCTTTTCCTGAAATCTGTCTCCATTTCCATGTTTGTTGCAGAGGCAAATGCGCATAATTTGTGACTAAACATTTACTCTTAATTCAGGGAAGGTTCTAACTCATTTTAACTCACCATGTAATGATAACTATGGGAAAAAAATTATTCTCTACCCTTTGACTTGACTGAGTTCGGAAGACAACTGAGCACTCGATTCTTTCAGCACATTTGAAGTGAAAAAGCCATAGTTAGTATCATTTGACTTTCAATGCTAAATATATCTACCTAACTGTCTATCTGTTTTATTTACCTCTATTGCAGCACTTACGTATTTTGGACAAAAGGGTGGTTGATACAGGGAAAGAGAGGGACAGTGGACCCACATAAAATCATTGGTCACTTATTAACAAATATCCTTATGACTGATGGACTTTGATTCTAGAAGGCAGAAAGAAATGTACATAGTGGCATGTCAGTGTAGTAGCTATAGTAGCTACTATAGCTATAGTCACTATTTGGTATAACTTGCCATTGTGTACATTTGGAATGGGAATAGCATTGTACCAGTGTTGTATTGTTTTCCTTCTAAAGGAAAACAATAAGGGTTTGTCAGGTATATCATTAAGAATTCCATTAAGAACTGAACTCTCATTCATGAAGATTTTGTTTTCATATACACTCTGTGACAAATACAAATACGTGATTTTTGGTTTTGGAGATAGGAGACAGTGTGTGGATTTCTACAACAGTAGTCAACAAATAGCTGTTATGCGATATCTGAAAAAATCTCAGACAAAAATATGACGAAAATGGTTATCTTGCTGTCTGTAGAGAGAGTTCATAAGCATAGTGCCAGTAAGACATAATCTTCAGAAGTGTAAAAAAAAAAAAGTCATTGTAACTGTATCTGTACTTTTATCTGTGATTTTCATTAAGGTTCAAACTCTGTAATTATGTATGAGGATTAATTAGTTGATCTATACTTTAATTACTATCCATTGCAATGGTTAAGGAGATTTAAACATGCGGGCAAATAAAATTTTGATTTTGCAATTTTAAACCCAGAGAAAAAGCACTGCCACAGCATTAGCCTGTTTAGTTTCTTGTGAATGCAATGATGACACGTTTTCACACAGTACTTCAAGTTCTGTTCCACAGTCATTTTCACACATTTGAAATAATTTAATATTCGAATAATAATAACACAAGAGAAAAAAGCATTATCTTTACCTTCAAAAACTTCAGTTAGTCCCACTGATTAAAATAATGCTGGTAGATATTTCTAACAAGCAGGCCAAAAGTAAAAACACTTCCCTTTCTTATAGTATTATTCAATTTATTTATTTATGTATTTATTTATTTATTTATTGCAGAATTATCCTTAATACAAGGTCCTACTTAAATATACCTTTATAAGGTATCTGCAGTAGATTGCAATATTATGACTCCAAATGGAATGTAAGTATGTAGATTTGGAAAAGAAATATGGTGAAGTTGCTGTTTATTTCAAATTGTTCTATATTAATGTAAAATGGAATTTATTTTCCTAGACATTTGCAAAATGTCAGTGTTTTAAGCATTGATATTTAAACACTTATGTTTTATACCTTCCTAAACAACAACAACAAAAAAAGTGAAAAAATGAGTTGTAGAATACAGCATGTGGAAAACTACTTTTCTTTAGCAACACAACTCAAAAGTAAAAATTCAAGCCTATTAGTTCTTCTTTTTCAAGACTTCTGACTCAGAAAATTAGAAACAAAACAAAATAAACTTTGTTTTAATGGAGCATTTTAATATCCTAATTTAAATGATTTTTTAAAAAATATTGTTACGTTTACACTATCACTACAAAGACTGAGAAGTGTAGAGTCATTCAAAATTCATCAAAGAAATTCTATGAAGAAATTCATTCTCATAGATCATGAGATTGTGCTTTCTGAGACAGGAGGTCCCTTATAGTCCTTTGTTTCCAACAACCCTTTGAAATGACTGAGTGCTCAGTCATTTTATTTTGGCAGTTTCGAAGGTGATTTCATACGGTTAAAATGTTAACCATTAATTGATGTCAACACTTCCAGTTATTAGTAGAGGGTCAGAAATTGTTCAATGCCAGTATTTTTTCTTTGGCTCATACACCTGAAGCTGGGAAATTGCCTGGTCTGCCAATTAGAGGTGTTAATACGACAGAAGAATTGAACAGAACAAAGACACTCTTCATGTGATTATAGGTGGTGGATAACACTGCCTGCAAATAAGGCTGTGTAAAGCTTCCAAGTGCAGCCAAAATGGCTTGAGTTTTAAGACTAAAAGTAGAAAAAATTGTATTTGTCCTCCTATTGTGAAAAGTCATATTTATTTATTTATTTCTGTAAAGGTGTAGTCCAAGGAGAAACCTGAAATCTTGCCAGAAGCTGGCCTTTGCCTCTTTTGCTAACCTCTTTAAAGTCCACTCATCATCAATCAAATCTTCAGTTATAAACAGAGTGCAGATGGCAGTCCTGAATTACTTTCTGCATCTTAACAGGTGAAATCTCAGATGACTCTGTCCATACTGACTGCATGACAGCTTTTCTCAGTTCACAGTGCTAAAAGGTTCAAACAGCCTGATGTGTTCCACTGTTCTAAAAGGCTACAGCAGGAAAATGACATTTCCCTCCAGTCTCTGCTCTGGACAGTAAAACTAGCAGGTGCTGGACCTCAGACCAATGTTCCCAGTGACCCAGATGCCAGATATATCGGGGAAAAGTAAGTCAGCGTTTTCTAATCTGTGGCCTGTGACAGTCACTAAAACAGCAGAAGGTATTTCTTAAAATGATTGGGACAAGTAAGCACAAAGGCTGTGGGTTGCCTTGGCTCACTCTGACGCAAATGACAGCATGCACGTCTGTAACTGGAGGTGTGTGCAAGCAACGAAACGGCAGTCCCAGAGGCGAGGAACCAAGGCTTTGAGGGAAAGGAGGCTTGCCATCACTTTGTGGGTGAGTGAGATTAGAATTTTTGAAAATAATCATAGAGTTTTTAGAAATTTTTAGGTCTTTATTAACATTTTCTAAGTCTCTAGGACTGTGGTTATCTGTTGCAACGTTGATCCTGAATATATAGTTCAATGATTGTAGGCTAATTACATATTGTTAATAGATCAATAAAGTGCTTCACTCCTGATTTGTTTTAAGCTACATGAACTGAACAGTTTTCCAATGATCAGCATTTCCTGTATGTCTTCAGCATAGATGTAAGTCAGGTAACGACTTAGTTTGTACGGTAACGGGTTGATATTCCTAGAAAATCATACGGCTTTGATATGAAATATTTTGAAGCCAATTCATGGAATTTTTTGTTAGCTTTCCCCAGATAATGGGAAATAACACACCAATAAGTCTCTTGAAAAGAACATTAATCAAAACTGCAAAGTCAAACACTCAAAATATAACATATGAAGAAACAGCATGAGATAATGCATTTTAAATGTTAAAATGCTGACAGAGGACCTAAATAAGTAACATACAAGCAATTATCTTCAGCTTTTTCTAGCATATGGAGGATGACTTTACCACTTACCATTAGTCATCTCATGGGAAGAATTCCATCTACTTATGGATATTAACTGGCATTTTAAACACTTCTGTCATAACATGGAGTAAAAAATTCTGTCAGAAAAATAGTGGTGCTCAACCAGAAAAACATTTAATAAAAGTCTGGTCAGCTCAGTGAGAAGCATACATATTTCAATGTGATCTGATTTTTCAGCAAAATTAAGGCAAAGTCAGTTAAAGACATTTCCAAAATTGTAGATGACAGAAATTGGTATAAAAGAGAAGAATCAAGCTTCACTTTTTTTCAATAATATTTCCATTATATTTACAAAGAATAACATGTATACTGCTCTGTTTTCCAAAGAAATTTCCACATAAATAGCAGTAAAAAAATATATCCCCTTAGTGGGCCTACAGATCTGGTAAAGAATCTGTAGAGACTTGATAGAACAGTCAAATGTATTTATCACATAGTGAACAGACTTCACTTATCTCAGTTTCTGGATAAAGTAGTTCAAGAACAAAGGAATTTTGCATTCCTTTTTCTGATCTGTTTATGGAATTCTCAGACACTGTTTCTGTTCTTTCTTATTTTGTGAGTTTTTTTTTTTAATTTTATTCTAATATCTTTTTTCCTATGTCCATATTGAACAACGAAAAAGGAAATAGGAGAAAGTATTTCCTCTTGCTGGCACATCTGAACCCGACTGGGCTTCTTCAAACTTAAGCTGTCATGTCCAAAAGCACCATCTTCAAAAATCCTGTCTGCTTTTTTAGCATGCTTAGAACTTCACTCATCTCTTTATCTACTTTGCTTGTGGAGCCTCAGGTGAACCATTCCTATTAAAGGATCAGGGTCTGGACCTAGTTTCCAAATGAAAATCATTTGGTTTCAAGTAGAAACATAGATATTTACTGTGAATGCTGTCTACAGAAATTCACTTTTTTTTTTTTTTTGGAAAATTCTTTGGCTTGTGTAGGAGTACCCTAAAACTTCTTACGATTGCCTAATGTGTGACTTTCACATCATCTTTGTTTACTTTACTGAACAGCCTTCCTGCAATATCCTGATGAACAAGACCAACCTGATCAACAGGAGGGCTGATGAAGATCATTTCTCAAGAAATTATTAAGTCCAAGAATCAGTAGCTTTATAATGAAAATCTACAGACTATGGAAATGTAGGCTAGTTTATGTAATAAAATAAATCAGAAGCTTAAGAGCCTATAAAGTTTGTTCTAATTTCTTGAGAGTAATAAAAGGAAAAAATGAAGTAATAAACTAAACATGTGATGATTAAGCAACTTTGGTTTGAACGTGTTCTCTTTGTAATAACTTAGGTTATTCACATTTTGCTTTGTAGCATATTTATTTGAATTTTTATGACACTGCATAATCATGCAGTAGAAATTGAATCACCCCATCCACTCACATGGAATCTAAGCTCAAGTACAAATATAATTACATACTGACTATGTTGTAATTATATGGTCATTATCTTGAGAAGAAAATGTTATAAAACCTTAATAACCTTGATACTATTTGTCTTCATTCAAAAACATTTAAGTAAGCAGATTATGTGACATACTCATACAAAAGTCACTTATCCTACAGAATATTGTTCTTAGAATTTGACAACAAGTACAAAAAATGAATGGAAGTCTTGCCATAACTCAGATTAAAAACATTCATTTTACTTGCTGCCAGATATTTCAGGGGAAAATATAGAAATAAGATGTTGATATTACTAACATTAATATAAGTTTCTCTTGGCTCCAGATGTTTCTGCTCTTCCCCCTCATATTCGTGTATGGAGACACTTCTGTCTTCTTTTCAGGAAAAGAGCTGAAGAGCCTAATTGCTATTTTACTATAGAAATAGCTAAATTTAACATTTAAAGAGTTAAATTAGGAGCATGAAGGCTTTGGTCCTTCTTTTCCAAGAAATAAAAGATCATATAAAATGAAACTTTTGTTCTTCCCTAGTTTACTTTTGAAGTTTAGGTTTATTTTCATTAATTACCGAAAACATAGCTGCAGTGCTAATCTAGAGAGGGTTTCTGAAGTCAATCACTACTTCTCTTGTCTCTTTCCCTATTATGAAAATATGAAATTCATAGAATGATTATTGAATCATCATCAAAGTTGTGTTTTAATGTATAGACATGTGCATGAACTTGATCTCCAATAACTTGTCATAAATCACTGAAAACTGAGCTGAAAAAATGACAACACAAATATATTGCAAAACATGTTAATAAAACTTCAAACAGCAATCTTGTGTTTCCACGTAGATTCCTTTGACTGATATTTAACTGTGAGTTCCAGTTAGTTGTATTAAAGTGTTCTTGTTTCAGCTACATAAAAATCTTCCCCTCCGTTCTGTACTATACAAGTGGAAACATGACTTAGCAGAGGTATTCCTTAAACACATTATTTTTCCTCAAGAACTTTGAGTCTCAAAAATAACTTGAGTCCTCAGAGACATCTTCACTCTTCTGCATGAGCTCTTTCGTGACTCTGTAGAGGCAAAAAACTAGTTTATAAAAACATGAAGTGATGCAGCAATAGTTCTGAAGCAGGCTTCATGGGGAATATAACTCAGATTGCTGCAAGTCTCAGTATGTGCAAGCACAGTCATATTTTCAGCATGTATTCATACGCCTCTAAAGATTTCCCAAAATGAAGCATCATTTACCTTCCCCATTATTTTGAGTAGTTACATCGTGAGGGGCATTGCTAGAAAGCTCCTTTTCATGTCTTTGAACACTGCTTCTTTTCACTGTTCTTAGGATCTTATATCTCTTACTCTATTTCACCTACCCTATATTGCTTTTATATGAATATCACCCTCATTGTTATCAGACAAGAAAACTTTAGAAAATATTTTTAAAATAGAAGAAAAACAGTATTTTATAATTGAGCATTTGTATAATTTTAATTTGTAAAGACATGAAAATCTGCTATGTCCAGTGAATTCAAGAACTTACTGAATACCTTCACAAGAGCAGATTTACTCTTCCTATTGGGATTTACATAATCATTTGGAATAATTATCTGCCTTTGTTTTGTGAGGTTCTATAAAGGAAAACCAAACCAAACCAAACCAAACCAATGATTTTTTATGTTTGAAGGCAAAGAACAAGTAGACAAAGCATTATTTCACTCCTTTAAACTCCAAAGGTGAAGATAAAAAGCTATTAGACAAAATTTTAATCAATCGTCATATCTCATAATATAAAAATGAAGATGTAAAGCAGGGAAGCGAGACTTTGTTCCCAATTATTGTGTTCTGGATTGCTTTCTTTTTTGCAACATCAATTTTCAATCATGAATAACCAATATTATTTAAACTTGTCTTGCTACTAAAATAATTGGCAATGAATTAACATTTGTTTTAGACAATAACAGCTGGAATGCTAAACATTAGTTCACACAGCAGCAGAAAAACTTATATAACAAGCAAAATGACACAATGAAAAATGCTTTTTGCTATCACAACTTCTATCAGTTTTCAAAAGAACATTAAAACTGGAAACCTCAGATCCACTTTTGAGGTATGTTTTCTTTAAAGAGAACCTTTGATGATTAAAAAAGGTATAGAACAACATTCTGTGATGCATGACCTTAATTCTTTTCAGAGAAATTTAAGTATGGATAAGTAAATCACAAAGAGTGGTAAAATTGCATGTAGCAAATACTGGAATAAAGAAACAAATAGGGAGTAAGTCTGTTCAGAACAGACCAATAGTGCCAGGGAATGAAAGACTGTTAAGCACTTCATGGTGTGAAAGATGCTATTAAACAGCACCACACAATGTAGTCATTTTCATTCTCTTAATCATAATAATGAGTTACAGCTAGGCCAAACATTTCACATTAAAATTAAGTCAAATCCATTAAAAAAAGAATTTGACCTTGTAAAGATGTAATAGTCAGAAGATCCTTATGGCAGAAGATGGCTGATAATGCACAGGGGAATATTCTGTATCCTAGATGAAGTAAACCACAGGCCATCATGAGCAAAACAATCACTAATTTTAAAATTAAAATTGTTTCATTGGACAATTCCCAAATAAAATCTATGAAAGCTAGTGGTCTATCCTCAACAAGCTTGGAAACCAGCTAAAAGTCATTATTATATGCTGTCAATGTGTGCCTGCAGCCTAGAAAGTCAATTATATCCTGGGCTGCATCAAAAGAAGTATGGCCAGCAGGTTGAGAGAGGTGATTCTTGGCCTCTACTCCACTCTCATGAGACCCCACCCAGAGTACTGTGTTCAGCTCTGGGGTCCCCAGCATAAGAAAAACATGGACCTGTTAAAGTGAGTCCAGAGGAGGGCCATAAAGGCGGTCAGAGGGCTGGAGCACCTCTTCTACGAAGAGAGGCTGAGAGAGCTGGAGTTGTTCAGCCTGGAGAAGAGAATGCTCTGGGGAGACCTTATAGCGACCTTCCAGAACTTAAAGGGGGCCTACAGGAAAGATGGGGAGAAACTCTTTACCAGGGAGTGTAGCAATAGGACAAGGGAATGGTTTTAAACTAAAGGAGGGCAGATTTAGATAGATATAAGGAAGAAATTGTTTACTATGAGGATGGTGAGGCACTGGAACAGGTTGCCCAGAGAAGTTGTGGATGCCCCATCCCTGGAAGTAGCTGAGGCCAGATTGGATGAGGCTTTGAGCATCCTGATCTAGTGGAAGGTGTCCCTGCACATGGCAGTGGGGTTGGAACTAGATAATGTTTAACGTCCTTTCCAACTCAAACTCATTGTAAAGGAACAGCTGTATCAGTTCAACATTCATATATCTTGCCCTCTAGACCCTTCACCATCTTCATAGCCCTCCTTTGGACATTCTCTAATAGTTTCATGTCCTTCTTACACTGCGGCACCCAAAACTGCACACAGTACTCAAGGTGAGGCCTCACTAGCACGGAGCAGAGCTGGACAATCCCTTCCCTCGACGGGCCAGCAATGCCGTGCCTGTTGCACCCCAGGGAACGGCTGATCTTTTTGGCTACCAGGGCACACTGCTGACTCATATTCAACTTGCCATTGACCAAAGCCCCCAGAAAGCATCCAGAGGAGGGCAACAAAAATGGTAAAAGGGCTGGAAGGCATGCCTCATGAGGTGAGGCTAAGGCCACAATTTGTCTATTTTGGAGAAGTGAAGGCTCAGAGGCAACCTCATTGCTCTCTGCAACTTCCTGAGGAGGGTAAGTGGAGAGGGAGGTGCCGGTCTTCTCTCCCTGGTAACTGATGACAGGACATGTAGGAAAGGCACAAAGCTGCACCAGGGGAAGTTCAGACTAGATATGAGGAAAATTTTCTTTACCATGAGGATGGTCAAACACTGGAACAGGTTTCCTAGAGACTGACCATGCCTGTCAGTGTTCGAGAGACGTTTGGACGATGCCTTTAATATCATGCTTTAACTTTTGGTTAGCCCTGAAGAGGTCAGGAAGTTGTATTAGATGATCTTCAAAGGTCCCTTCCAACTATTCTGTTCTGTTCTGTTCTATTCTATTCTATTCTATTCTATTCTATTCTATTCTATTCTATTCTAGATTACTGATACTCGCTCAATGACTTATAGGAAAAGAGTTGTCTCTGCTGCTTTTTAATTAATGTATATAGCTGTAATGAAAAACATTAAGATTTGAATTAAGATTTGGGGAGGGGGAACATTTTTCTGTGAAACAAAATCTGTTAATATGCCATTTCCACTTCCTCATGTCAAAGCAACACATTTCTTTAAAATGTAGAGCCCCCGAAATCCAATTACTCTTGTCAAAAAAAAAAAAAAAAAAAAAAGAAAAAGGGTCTGATATAAGATGTAATTTTAAATGCTGGTGTACTGGGTCTAGCCGGGATAGAGTTAACTTTCTCCACAGCAGCCCATACAGCGCTGTGCTCTGCACTTGTAGCTAGACCAGCACTGATACCACACCAGTGTTGTGTCTATTGCTGAGCCGTGCTGGCACAGCACCCAGACCCTCCAAACCCCCCAAACCCAGTGGGCTGGGGGTGAGCAGCAGGTGGGAGGGGACATCACCAGGGCAGCTGACCTGAACCAGCCAAAGGGATATTTCATACCATATGATGTCACACTCAGCAATAAAAGCCAGGAAAGGGGAAGGAGGAGATGGGGCTCTCATTATGCAGACGTCTGTCCTCCCGAACAACCGCTACGCATATTGAGGCCCTACCTCCGAACACTGCTCGTTGACGGGAAGTAGAGAATTTTTTCTCTCTTTGCTTCCACGCGGCCTTTGCTTGTATAATTTCTTTTCCCTTTAATTAAATTATTCTTATCTCAACCCGTGAGCCCTTGTCCATCGTATTTTCTCCCCCTGTTCCTTTGAGGAGGGGGAGTGAGCGAGCGGTTCTGATGCAGTTCTGCTGTTTAGCTGGGTAAAACCACCACAGCTGGTGACCTGTAGAGAGGATTAAAATTGCTGTCTGTGCCTTAGTCTTTAAAGGAGAAATATCACCTACTTGGAAGCTGTGGGGAATAGGAGGAGGATGTATAGGTTTTACAACTTCACTTAAATGCTTTTGTGAAGATGCTTCCTTGAATCAGGACTTATGTTTTGAAATAGTAAGGTCTATTTGCATTCTTCTTTTGAGTGAACTCCCCTTTTCTCTGCTGTTCTGCTCCAATACTCCAGCACTCTTCAGCACATACAGGTTTTTTCACTGTCTAAGGCAAAGCAACCAGTGAATTCCTGAAGCAAAGTTCAGATGCAGACAACAGGGGGACTGCTGGGACAGTAAACCTCCAGGCAGCATTGACATGAGCTGCACCACGATTTGCTCCTCTGCCTGAAGCAGCCTTCTAGCAGGCTCTGTTCTCCTGCATGCTGCCCGTGCTCAGTCCAGCAGGGTATAAAAGCAAAGGTTCATGTTCCCAGGAATGGCCATTGTTATATACCCGTGTGTTTAATCCATCACTAAGATGACACAGAGAAAGGCCTCGCAGAGGACTAAGGATTCATCACATAAGGATTTATTGCCAAGGGGCACATACAAACAGCTCTTTTCTGGCAGATCAGAGTGCTGGTTCTCACCACAGCCCTGAGCAATGCCATTTGAAATTGGAAATGTTAGAGTGGTGCATAAGCCCACAGTTCAAGTTGCTGCAGCTGAACACATGCATCTGTCATCCTGACCTGTCCCAGACTTTCGAATGAAGAAAGATGAAAGTTTTGGGCCTTTGCAGCCCTTTGGGGCCAGAAATGGTCTCCACACTACACAAGAAAATCAAAGCCTGGTCCGTATCTCTGTAACCTCATGTTCATCCTTCTTCTACCTACCCCCAGCGTCTCACCAACTCCATTCCAGAGGTCCTTCCCAGAGGCAGGGTGGTCAGCAGGAACATGGCACTGGGGTGGGCATGAGTGTTGCATCTCACTTTGGTTATGGCTGCTTAAGGAAGGGAGGCAACATAAGCTGTGCTTGGGGATGTTTGCTTTGTGTCAGTGGTCACCCTTTGGCAGAAAGAAGAGCAGCTCCACAAAGCCACAGCACTTGAAGGTGCGGAGAAGTTTCCACAGTCATCTCCCTCATCTCACCTCCACAAAAAGGGAAAAATATTTTTGTCTCACATGATGAGGTAAGAGTATATCCACTACTGAAATATTCTTTCTAGGTATGCAGGAGGTTTCATTCTAGCATAAGGCTTGATTCTAAAAATAAATAGTCTCTCCTATGAACTGAATATTTAAAATCCATTTCTTGTCCCCTTGAACAAATACCATATAACAACTTTTTAATTTACTGAAATACTGAGTCATTCGTGTCAGTGACCTAGATAGAAAATACACCTGACCATATCTCTTGTGACTTGTCAGAAATGAGACAACAAGACTGTTGCTATCTTTGTATATCTGTGTAACTGTAAATATACTTTTTATTGAACTTGGAAAAAATAAGCATTTTAAAGAAAACAGACTCACAAACATTTTTCAATTATGGATATATCATTGCCCTAAATAACAGAACACTGTCAAGCTTGAACATAGCCTTTCCACATTTTTCCTGCAGGACCATTCAAATGAGTGCTTCCCACAACTCCTTACACAAAGCTGCCCTAAAATGTTGCTTTATGACAGAAAAAACTGAAATCTACTTAAAATCTATTGCCAAACACTGTCACCTTTATAACTATGATACAATTGTTTTGGTGAACCACTTATTTGTAATCTGTTTTTTTATATGTCATTTTTTTATACATGATTTTTTGGGAATCAGATGTTTTCAAAAATACCTATTGACAGTGAAAGTAAGGGCAGAATCAGTCACCTCTTTCCTCCTCACAAGTGCTGAGGCTTCCTAGGAATAATGGCCATGAGAAACACTTTCTCAGAAAAGTGCTGGAGCTCCTGCACTGCTGAGGAGGTGGGATCCTACACAAGGGAAAGGTGAGTGATGCTGCCCCTCTCCACCTCCCTCCACAGCTGTTAAGGCAAGGTCACTGCCAAGAATGATTGCACTCTGGGTATGCTTATAAATTATAGTATCCTTCTGGACAAAATGTCCAGCATACAGCTGGACAAATATATAATACAATGGGTGGACAATTGGCTGATGGATTGGGCTCAAAGGGTTATAGTAAATGGGGTTACATCAGGCTGGTGGCCAGTCACTAGTGGGGTTCTGCAGGGCTCCATTTTAGGGCCAGTTCTCTTCAATGTTTTCATAAATGACTTGGATGCAGGTCTGAAATGTATACTAAATAAGTTTGCAGATGACATTAAATTAAGAGGAGCTGTTGACTCCCTCAAGGGCAGAAAGGCCTTGCAGAGAGATCTTGACAAATTAAAGGGCTGGGCAATCACCACAATATGAAGTTGAACAAGAGCAAGTGGTGGATTCTGCACCTGGGAAGGGGCAACCCTGGCTATACGCACAGAGTTGGGGACAAGAGGCTGGAGAGTAGCCCCATTGAAAGGGAGCTGGGGGTTCTGGTTGATGGCAAGTTGAACAGGACTCTGCAGTGTGCCCTGACAGCCAGAAGGGCCAGCCGTGTCCTGGGGTGCATCAGGCACGGCATTGCTGGCCGGTTGAGGGAAGGGATTGTCCCGCTCTGCTCTGTGCTGGTGCGGCCTCACATTGAGTACTGTGTGCAGTTTTGGGTGCCACAGTGTAAGAAGGACATGAAACTATTAGAGAATGTCCAAAGGAGGGCTATGAAGATGGTGAAGGGTCTAGAGGGCAAGACACATGAGGAGCAGCTGAGGTCACTTGGTTTGTTCAGTTTAGAGAAGAGGAGACTGAGGGGAGACAGAGGCTGCCTCACAGCAGCCTACAGCTTCCTCACGAGGGGAGCGGAGGGGCAGGGCTGATCTCTTCTCTCTGGTGACAGCAACAGGACCCGAGGGAACGGCATGGAGCTGTGACAGGGGAGGTTCAGGCACTAAGTTAGGAAAAGGTTCTTCACTGAGAAGGTGGTAGGGCACTGGAACAGGCTCCTTAGGGCAGTGGTCACAGCATCGAGCCTGCTGGAGTTCAAGAAGCGTTTGGACAACACGCTCAGACACACGGTCTGATTTTTGGGTGTTGCTGTGTGGAGCCAGGAGCTGGACTCGATGGTCCTTGTGGGTCCCTTCCAACTTGGGATATTCTATGATTCTATAAAATTAGCCAGGACTCACTTATAGACAAAGATGGGTTAAATTATTTCAGAAACAACCTTGCCCCCTACTGGCTTGTGCAGTGTGGCACAGGGCCTTGGGTGCCTTCACTTTTTGTTTTGAGAAGGGTTTTCTATCTTCAGCTCCATAGGCTGCTTTCCACTGTTAGCTTTGTACCAGTTCACCCAAGAGCCAGGGGTGTCTTTCCAGAGTCTCTGTGGCAGTATTTTTCCCCACTATTTCCATGCAATTGCTCTCGTGCTGTTATTACCATGGCCTTGCACCTACAAACCCCTACAGCGTTGTTATGACAGATCTCATGGGAAGTGACTGCTGCAGATAACTCCTTCCTTACACCCTTTTTCCTAGTCTTTAGTTGTATCTTTTGCTTTACATTTAGGGACACAATAATATGCATGGAGAGAGCTTAACAGGAAAGGAGCATGCAGTACCTGCACTTGATTTAAGCATGCTCCAGTCAGCACTAGCAGCTTCTTCCTCTCACTCTCCCCTTTCTCTCCCTCCTCCTTCCCCATTCTTCCCCTCTACTCCTCTTCCCCCCTCCCTCAACCTTCTTGTTTTTAATTTTCCTCAAAAATAACTTCTCTGCTAATAAATCTTCATGCATGTGAACTTGTTTCAGCCTCCTTTGTTTAATCATGGGTAACTACCACGTGCCAAAATGAAATTGAAATCTGCTAACTTGCCATATGCTAGTTATGTCAAGAAATTTGTATATAGATACAGCGAATTGCTTCAGATACTTTGTGATGTTCCAAATGAAAGCAAACAACAATTTATTCCATCAGCACTTGAACTAAAGTTAGAATATTTATTGCATTTACTAAGTGCTTGAAGAGGTAGATTATGCCATAGGATACAAACAGACATATCATGAAAAGATTGGGCTCTCCAAGAGTACCTGTAAGATCTATATTATATTGCAAATAAAAATAATATTTCAACGTATTTTTTCCTGTCTGCATTAATATTTTAATTATATATACAGAAAGTTATGATAATATTGAGAAGCTTAGATAATTAAAAGCTTTCTTATTTCCAGAATAGAAATAAATACTACTCTGAGTATAGAATGGGACACAAGTTTTCAGTTAATGTTATAATTAGATAATAAATCTTATAACATTAATTTGTTTAATGTGTGCAGAGGAGGTAATTAAACTGATTTTACTGTATGTTTTTAAGACTTTTTTTTAGTTTGTGAGGTGTTGATACTCATTTTAGGATACTTATAAAAAAGAGTTGATGTAATGCTCTTGTTGCTAGCTTTTAAGTTTGCAAATGTTATGTTTAACTTGATGGAAAACACAAAATGCTATACTATTTTTTAAAAAATGGGAATCAGACACTTTAGGGGAGAAAAACATTTGCATTTGCGAGTTTGACATACATGTACATCATATAGAAGGGGGTGTATGGAATAAAGATTTATCTGGCCAATCTTTATCTAGCAATCAAGAACATTTCAATTAAAAGTCACTTCACCTCTCATGAAAGATGATGCTCACTGTGCTCGGTTGATCCGAACACATTTCTATAAATTGATTACCATATTTAGGCATAAGAAATTCTAGTCCTTGAAGTATTTATTATGTTAATAAAAAGGTTTCTACTATCAAATATTTCCTGTAAAGTTAGGTGAAAAACCCAATGTCTTACAGTTGCAAGTCTGTCTTGATTTCTTCTTACCATTTCCTGTCAAATGTGATATTTAGAAACCATTCTTGCTCTAGCATGTATCTCACTTGTCCTTTTATTCCTAAGGCTCAAGGTCAGTCCAAGTGCATTGAAATTCCTTTTGTCTTGACTTTTCTGGGGGAAAAAAAAAAAAAGGATTAAAAAAGAGGATATTCCAGGGGAAATGAAATAAAAGCAGCCCCTCCCTCTCCAGTAGCAACAAAGGAATACATGATGAAGGAGCTGCACACCATCTTTGGATGACCTGTCAGGCTGGTAAGTAGATCTGTAGTCCCTACACGGTGTTCCCTGCCTGATGGGAACCTGCCTGGGGCTGCAACGTCTGTAGCATGAAGTCCTGTTTTGTAACGAGCTCCCAGGACCAAACCTCACACCTTGGTGTAGCAGTTTTGTTCCAGACCCATTTATCCTGAAATCAGGGCCTCTGGAGCAAGGCAGCTGAGGTATAGTGCTGTCCCAAGGCACTTGATATTGAGGGCAATGATGAACCATCCACTTGGTCATGATTCCAAGGCAAACTGTGCTGTTTTTCCCTATATTAACTTCTTCATCCAAAGCATCTCTAACTACAAGCCTCCTTTGCTTCAATTTCCTTTTGGCTACTACCATCTTTGAAGCTTTCTGTGCACACTTGGCTACTCACTATACTGTTACTCCTGCAGTAACAGCAGGAGCTATGTCAGTTTGTGCCTACAGTGCAATCTGTATGAAGGTATGAAACTAAAGGAGATTTACCTAATCTGGCTTTAAATTACACAGCTCTGTCATCAGACAGTACTTGTTTATAGAGTTGAATGGTCGTTACTGAAGCATAGAAATCTGCCATAAACACATTTCAGAGGACTTTACATTGGACTTGCTCTAGTCTTATGTTCTGAGCGCTGATAAGCATTTGGAGCTCATTAGGATAATCAGGAGATTCGTATCAAAACTGTATTTCTGACCTTAAGTAAGATGCTCTTGTTGATGCATCAGCATCAATATCCTGCACTTGGGATGGGTATGTGTCTATGTAAGAGCTCCATTTTAAGTAACAAGCCCCCTCCAGACGAGTTTTAAGTACTGAGTAACTTTCACCACGTCTGTGCAGTATGGTTATCATTACTGTTCTTATTTTACAGACAGCAGTAGTTAAGGACAAAAAGGTTAAGGTACCTATTGGAGTATAGCTGAGCTAAGACATTGAAGTCAATATTTATGCTTTTACATGACTGAATTTTGAACATCCAAAATGTTGACCTCTGGATTAGACTTGTTCTCCAACAAAACCATCAGTAAAAGGTTAGCTATATGTTCCTGATTAAAGCCATTTAAAAGAACTCAGTGGCTGCAGGTCTGTACCACTGTACCACCGAAAAGGTTGGATGTTGCCCATCTATGCAATATTTCACTGGTATATTTTCAGATATGCTCTCTTTTATAGTCCCTTTTTTAGTAATAGGTGGGAAGCTATTTTACATAGCTTCAAAGGACTTCTGTGGCTATCTTACAATGCTGTATTTTTCTGAACATGCAAATGAATGTGGTTTCTTTTCTAATAATCTGTAAATTCCTCTGAAAACCATGTATCAAAAAATATACTTGCTAGAATATATAGAACAATAGTCCCAATGTATAACAACAGAAGGTACATTTTTAAAATAATATCTATGTCACACTAGGATTATTTTTACAACGTAATCTAAATAATAAAGATAATGCTTAGTAAAATAATTCATATTTTGATACCTATTATGGATGATTCTATTAAAATAAGTCATCTATTCCCATATTTTTTCATTAGTAGTTGCTTGAAGTCTCTTTGTCATTTACTTATTCAATTCTCATTTATATTCCCCGGTACCTTCATTTTATTCACAACATAACAAATCCTAGAAATATGCTTCATTTTGTTTTTCCTTTTAAAAGGATGCTAGTAATCAGTTTTTTTCTCCAAAACTCATTTTCTACCAGAATTCCATGTTTTATTTAATACGTCATTTACAGTTTACTGCATTGTAGCCCCAAATACACTATGTAGGTTGTAAAGAAAAAAGCTAATTGGAAAGCAAGTTCCTTTTATATTTGTGGTCATGGTTTTGTTGAGAATGTCACTGATTACATGACAAATATGGTTACTTTTTGCCTTAAAAACATCTCTAGGACTTTGGCAGGATGCATCACAATGGAAACATTATTCTGTGAACAGCTCACTGACATACATCAGAAAAGGAGAGAAATAAACAAGTTGACACGCTAATCAAACACTGTATGTTGATGTACTGATGCTACACAAAGCTCCCAAGAATACAGACACAATATCTATAGAAAGGTCAATCAAGAATCAAAGTGGTGTTTTGGAAGCAAAAAAAGGATATTTGCAGTTGTGTCAGAAGGACATGGGTTTTGGTTGTTGCAGAGCAATGCTTACCTAGAGCCAAGGGCTTTTTTGCTTCTCGTGCTGCCCTGCCAGTGCGGAGGCTGGGCATGCACAAGGAGTTGGGAGGGGACACAGTCAAGACAGGTGATCCAGACTGACCAAAGAGATATTCCGTACCATATGCTGAGCGATAAAAGCTGGGGTAAAGAAGGAGGAAGGGGAGGATGTTGGGAGTGATGGCATTTGTCTTCCCAAGGAACCATTATGCGTGATGAGCCCTGCTTTCCTGGCAGTGGCTGAACACCTGCCTGCCCACGGGAAGCAGTGAATGAACTCCTTGTTTTGTTTTGCTTGCGGGTGCAGCTTTTGCTTTACTTAGTAAAATGTCCTTGTCTCAACCCACGAGTTCTTGCACTTTTACCTTTCTGATTCTCTCCCCATCCCACCTGGAGAGAGTGAGCAAATGGCTGTGTGGCACTTAGCTGCCTGCAAGGGCTAAACCACAACAGGTTTCTTGAACACAGCATTTCCATGATCTATGGATGGCATGATTCCATGATCCATGAACAGAGCATTTCTTTGCAATTTCAAGCAGGTTATGAGTACATGATGGAGAGAATTGGCTGCCATTTTGCCTATTGTCTGCTACCAGGTTCACGTCATTACATAGTTACGTAGGCAATATTCAAACAATAATATAGTATTTTCTTTTCAATGCATCATTCAGCAGTTCAAGGTATATATGAGCTGCTTCAAGAGAAAACAAACCCCATCCACAACAAAATCCTCCAAAACAAAAGCCAAAACTCAAAAATTGTGATTTCAAAACCAACCAACCAACCAACCAACCAAAACAAACAGAAAAAAGCAAAACACAAAAGGCGGAGTTAGGAATCTTACAAATTTAAGAAGTCTTTGGAAGTACCCTGAGTTTCAAAGTTACTACACATCCAGTTAAAAATTACTTAAAAATTCCTTAATATTAAATGATGGGTACTTAGATGCGTCAGCCTAAGATTTTCAGTTTCCTCCTATTGAATACTTTACTGCTAAGTAGCTAAGTACCCTAGATATTCAAAAAGTATTTCAGGATTTTGTAAATCCAGGACAATTGGGGGAATTAATGATCTGTATGCATTGAATAAAACTGCATTCTGTTCCTTTACATATGACTGATTTTTGATTGCTGGTGATATTGATGAAATATTGATGAAATATTTTTGCTAGGAATTTACCTTTATGGCTCTACAACAAACCAACTGTGTCTTTCTTAGTATTTGCAAAAAAACATGCAGTTCTACAGTTCCTGTGTATCATATCTTATGTCAGGAAGCAGAATAGCTGGACAGAAATGGCATTGAGCAGGAATGCACTATGCTGTTGTATCTGTTTTTTTCTCTTTACTAAGGGCAGTAATGTACCTCCCTCTGGAGAGATAGCAGGGAATTTAAATTAGTGGAAGCAGCTGCTAGAACATCAGGTATTTTAATGATACCCTCATTGTAAAATCAAAATCATCACTTCATGAATTAATTGATCATTTAAAAAAAAATAACAAGATCAAACAAAAAAAATAGCTTTGTTTTTGTCACCTTATAAATACAGATAGAAATCTTTGGAAAGCAGATCCCAGCAGAGATACTAAACTGATGTTGAATTATACAATAGTATTTATATGCAACTCCAGACAGCCAAAATTTTTCCAGAAATAATCAGAATTGTCAATTAACCAGCCTTGAAACAACTGTCTTGGGAAGAGGGAACAGCCATTGTGATTTGTGGAAACATTCATCATATATGAGAGAAAAACAGTTGGAAAGCATGAAACATTACCAAAAAAACTAGTAGGGGAACAGACAGCTAAACACAAAAGTCATAAATTTAGAGAAATAACTGTATTGCAAATGTGATCAAAGAGTTTGCAGTAGAGATATTGTTATATAGTACATTATAACAGCAGCTTTGTGAAGTGAATAAGTCTGCAGATAACCATAGTAATATGCAACCTACTTATAGTTTTAACTGTTTCCAGTGATCCTCTTTCGCTAACGTGCTTGCAGCCTGCTGCCATCCTTTCCTATTATAAGGGATAGCTCTGATACAGTCACCTGTTTGCACCATGACCCAGATTACTTTCTCCTGATACCTTTCTTGTGTCTTTCCTAAAAAATAAACCAAATTTTCCTGCTACAAATGAAGCTAATTTCCATTTGACACTTTTATTTTTCCTTCTCTCGTCTATTTCCAATCCCTTGTGCTGATTGAGCTTTTCTTTTCTTCTTCTTTTTTTCCTTGTCTTAAAAAAAAAAAAAAAAA
>VXAL01016728.1:29177-46974 GCA_013399475.1 Chauna torquata
CACACCAAAAAAACCAACCAAACAGAAAAATAAAACAAAACTAACAAACAAAAAAAACAATTCTGTGTTTTGGGGTTGTTTTCATATTGCCCTTGGGAATAAAGCACTCTCTTTATTCTCCATTTCTCTTCATCCAAATCCCTCATTAGTTAACCTTGCCTACCTAAAATGAATGGAATAACAGAGTGCAGACTCACAAATCATTCCAGTTCCCTCCCACTATGAAGCAGTGATCACTGTTTATTAGTCTAGTCAATATTTCTTAGACTATTTGTTTTTAAACAAACTCCTGAACAAAGCAAAGAACAAGTCTCCAGTAGTGCAGAAAAGCATGAAATAAAGAAAAGTTATCATAAATGAAATAAAGTTCACTCAAAGTAACAGTTAACAGAAGTTACCAGAGATTTTGAATATCTACCTTGTAGTAGTGCCACCTCCCCCTAAAAAAAAAAACACCTATAAAATCATTCCATATTAACCTAACCATTTGTTTTCTACTATATTTAAAGAATAATTTGTAAGTGGTTTTCTGAATGTCTTTATTTAAAGGACTGTTTTGTTTAAAACAAGATTGCTGTGCCTCTCTGTCTCTATGTGTATACTCCTCATGCAACATCTGCAATGAGTTTGTTTCCTCTCCCCAAATTAAAAAAATAAAACCCAACATGAATGTTACTCAATTTAACTATATTTAATGCTGTATGTTATTTGAGGTTTCCACTCAATGCTATGTGAGACTCATTCTCAGAATTTAAGGAACTATTGAAAATTCCTAGTATGCCATTTTAATGAAGATGTTGTTGTAATTAATTTCTCAAAATTAGGATTCTTCTTCACTCTATCTCCCTTCTGAGTATACACAAAAAGACACAAATGAACTCATCTGCTCAGAAAAAATCACTTCTAGTTCATCAGGGGCTGAGATGTTGATTCAGAGATACTACATATTAAGGTAAACAACATTCGGTATTTTGCTGAACTAGTGCATGCACAGGAATACTCCAGTCAGAAACCTTTATGCTTCCATTTCTATCCCCAGCCAATTTGTGGAAGCTTAATGTTTAGCAAAGTCAATATTAGGTCAATACACAGGAGTCAATGAGGCACTTTAATGTTGTATTTGCTATTACTCCTTAGAGGAATTACCTCATTCTGAATTATAGATTTCAAATCTTGATTTGTATTTATTCTAACCACTGCATGTATTATGATCAAATATCTCTTCTTCCCCCCGCTTCTAATACTGTCAAACTATTTTGTAGGTTGGTTCTGTTTGCTTCTCTGGTAGCCCAAATACCATTATGATTCTACCTAGAAAACTCATAAATCACAGAAAACTTAATCTGATATAATGCAATAAGAGTCAGACAACACATATGGGGATTTCTGGAGGCTTCACAATTTTGTTGGTCAAAAAAAAAAAAAAAACAGCAGGAAGTTGCAATCAGCAGGAAGTACAATTGCTTGAAGACTAGCAGATGATGCCTCATCACAGTACAGGAAGCTGTGCGGTAAATCATCTGGAAATATACCGTACAACCCAGCAGGAGTTGTTACTAAGCTAAAACTTTCTATTCTGCCAAAGGCTGCACACATGTGCGCGCACACAAACACACTCACACATCCCAAGACACCAGAGGGATTCAGTTATGGTGATCACTGGAACTTGCTTCCATCAAATGCAAATCAGTATGTTAGAGATAAAAGTCAATTGCTTGTTGGTCTTATTAAACAAATGGAGCACAGAGAAGTTTATATACAACCCATTTCCTTTCATCATTGGTCTTGGCAAACCAAAACACAGGTGAATTCATCCTGTACACTCTGCTTTGTAGTAGATTTCACTGAGTGATTTCATCTTTCCTGAGTCCTAAGAAAAGACTTTTACTACTATACTATGCCTAAGACATAAAACATTCTAAATAAAACAAACAAACAAAAAAAAGAAATAAAAAGAAATTTCTACAGAAGGCCAACTTTTTCAGCAATCTAATATTTACTCCATTTAGTGGCTGGGAGATTTAAAACACAGACTTTGTCTGCAGATGTCGTATGCTTCTTCTTTAACTTTGTTAACGATGATCTAGAGGAGCTGATTCATTTGACTCATAAACAGTTTCACGGTGACTGGATGTTCTTAGAGAAAAGGAATGAAGTTGTCTTGAAGAGATAGCAAAGAAATAGATCTCTTAAGTGATGCCAGAGCCACGATTTGTAAGGGATCAATCAGATGGTGAGGTTTAAAACCATTTTATTAAATTGGAAGATGGTATCTTACCATGGCAGTAGCCCATCAAATTCTAATATGAATTTTTTCTTCAATAGAATTACTTTGCACTCTTGTTTTCACCCAGTTGCAGTTGAGATTATCTAAAGTGATGTACAGTCTGGTTTCATTTGTTTCCTGTTATCACGGAAGCTCAGGGAATTTCACATTCCTCAGTATGGCCTTTATTGATATTGGGTACTCACACAGTTATGATGGATCCATGTGTATCTTCTTAGAGGGAGGACTTTGAAATGGACCATATTGCACAGGAATGAAGGTGTTGCACAAAAGTGCCATTTTCCCTGGCTGGGGACCAAGGTACAGTTATAGCCCTGGTAAGAACAAACTTGTGCTCCAGAGTCCATGTAATAGATATTAAGACCTTCATTTTCTTGTGCACCTTTTTACAAATCACAGATAACAAAAGAGATGTGAAGACAAAGAATTATTTCTTCTGCTTGTTTTTGATAAAGTTCATTTTGGGCCAGCAGTATCTCCTAGACTGCAGTTGCAAGCAGCTGCTATAAGTGAAGCTGGGTAGAAATGACCCTTTAATCCTTAGTAAGAAGTAAAAAGTAGCAGCGTTAAGCTTTGATGTTAGACATCCTTTTTCAGAGACTGATTTTCAGAAGCTCCATTGCTATCTATGCCAACTATAAGAAAGTTCAAAATAATTTTTGTGAAGGTACAGGTAAGCACTATACGCTTCCAAAATCCTACGCATTCAGAAATTCCCATTCCTATCAACATTCAAAGAATTAGGCAAGACAAGTTCAACCATACATGGAAAATGACACATCTGTTTGCTGAGTTGTAGCAGACCTTTGTCCAGTGAGAACAGTCTCTCCTTATTTGTGGTACTTCTTACTCAAAATGAATTTGCATTTTATAGCCAGGAGTTGATAATCTCTTCAGGACCTACTGGCTCTCTTTCCCAATATCTACCCAAAAATCAGTCTTGTCTGCAGCGAAGGAAATGGACTAAGCATATAGTACTGACAGCAGTAGAAAATTTGAGTTGCTAGTCTTCCTAAAATCAGGGATCTTTGAAATCAAGTTTTATTCAAATAGTTTGAATTTTTCAATATTTGTTCACTGTACAACAAAATATTCAAGCATATTTTGTGTAACATGCTTCTTTTGATATTCCAGTTTGTTCTAGAGTGTGCCTTTAGTTTCTGAAAGCCGAACTAATAATGCAATTAGACATAATGGTAAACATAGTTAATAGAAAGAGGTGGTATAACTTCCAACAGCTCCCTGTTAAAAGAAAAAGGAATCTAGGGCTAGGAACAATTAAAAAATTATTCTCTTGAGAAGAAAAAGATAAAACAGCAATGGACAAGTAGATTATTTCATCCATCAATTCAAAAATATAACTAATATATGCTGGTACTATAAAGATAGGAAGAGAAACAGATTTGTCTGTCAGGAGCAGGGTTGTTACCAGCCATAATGTTATTTAATCTCAGAAATCTGTCTTAGAGGTTATTTTCACTAATTATGAGCCTCAGCCTTTCAAGAATCAATAGAACTATTCAGTAATCACCTACCCCACCATATCCCACTGTTTTCAATGGGGTTTGGATCAAGCTAAGAACGAGATACTACACAATATGAACATCAGAACCTGGAGTATGTAATGATTTCATTGGAGATATTAGAAATATTACTTCTGTTGTATTTTAATTTGCAGACGAATTCAATAGAAAGGGAGACATTGCATGATATTAAAACTCATTCTCAGTCATGGTTCCACTATAATCTATGTATATAGGCTCCGTAAAGAGCGTTTTAATATGGATGAAAACTGAGTGCTTTCTAAATGTATTTAGATGCCTGTATAACTTATGGCAAATATTTTGTAATTTGTAGTTTTTCAATATTGTAAAATTGGTATACATTATTCAGGAGTACACTTTCAAGTTTTACATTAAGTCAGGAAAGGAAGTAAATAGAATTTTTTTTTTCCTTCCATATTTACAAGTTATTTGTTTAATCCTTAATATATTACTGAAAAAAGTGTACAACACAGAATGGTCCAATAAATGCTGCTCTGACACTGCACAGAAAACTGGTATCTTCACCTGCCACACCCTCTTGATATGTTATAAGAGATTAAGGCAAATCTA
Organism: Chauna torquata; assembly: GCA_013399475.1. NCBI lineage: Eukaryota > Metazoa > Chordata > Aves > Anseriformes > Anhimidae > Chauna > Chauna torquata. The sequence continues at coordinate 33,579 of VXAL01016728.1, forward strand.
ATATCTCACATGCCAAGGTCAGCAGCAAACAATAGTAATGAACATAGCCTTCTAAGTAAATCATTTCTCATTTACAATGCTAACACTACTTTTCATTTCATTTTCACTGCCAGTTCTAAAAAAGGCCATGAGGCAATTCAATTATTACACTATTAGAATGCAATTGTGCATCTAAAGTTTGAGGGTTTTTTTTTTTTTCATTTTCCTTTCTTTTTCTCCTCTTAGTGAAGAAAATCAACCTTTTCCATCTTCAGAGACTGCATAAGGTCTTCTGGCTATTTGCTGTTGCCATGTCAACTACTTTGCGCTCAGTTGTTGCTATGTCCTTATATTCTGTTGGAAATTTACTTAGAGAGATATAAAGACAATCTTTCCATAGCCTACATTATCAGCAAAAGAGAGGAAAGTGGGTTTGACTGTCTGTCCAAAGGAATATGATAACAATAAGTAAAGGGGAAGATAAGAATATAAATTCCATTCATTCATATTTTATTTTTAGTTCTTTCTCTCTTGTTCACTTCTTTGCTGTTGTTCTAGTTTGTATTGCTTTTTTTTTATTTTTTTTTCTCCTGTAGGGCAAACAACTAGGAAATATGCCATTTGTAGTGTAAATGCTGCATGATTCATGGGCCCCTTGAGATGCCCCAAAACCACCCTCAGGATATTGGATGATGTCCGAACCTTTATTATAGACCGCCCCTAAAACAAATGGGCATTGACTAAGAGCTTGACTCATTTCTAGTATACATGATGATAATGCATAATGTGGCTCAGACCATATGCCCTTTGTTCTGATATTGTATCTTGGCAAAATATGGAACATGATGTTTAAGAAAAAACTCAGAACAGAAGACACAAAAATAATAACCTTCAGTTTTGCCATGTAATCTGATTTGTGTACATCTAATGTCAAGTGTAATGACAACTGCTAGCAATAATCTGTTCTTATTTGTCTTTGCTCCATAAAAGTGTTGGGAGGCATGAAAGAAAAGGTTTAATGCATATTTTGATTTATGCTTGCATATTATTATTAATAAGCATGAACATTATTATGCATATTGTTATGCATATGCTTACAATTTTAGGTTCTTCTTTACAAAGCAGCAGCCTAAGTTGCCAGGAGTGAACTTAAAATGTATTTTTGCTCTTCCAGTTAGCTCAAGGCTTTGGCTCTTTAGTTTCTCAAGATGCAAATCACATAGATAAAACCAAAGTACATATATTTTCACCTGCAGCTTGTCTTAAGAAACCAGATATGTACAGTGAATTTTTGTATTTACAAATACCAGTCTCTAAATTCAGTGTTGTAAATGTTAGGTCTAGTTGGCCTCTGTAACAGTTACATATTTTTTTACATATTTTACTTTTAAAAATGTTTTCTCCTGTCATCTACAAAAACATCTTAATGAGACATGTAGGTTGACAATCAGATACTCTAGAGTGCAATGTACACACCCTTGTACGTGCATTGTAGTCTTGTCTCCTGTCCTGGCTGTGTGCCTCTCTCTTGGATGGACTTAGGACTCATACAGCTTTCTCTCCAGTCATGTCTCTGGCCCTGTCTCCTTTTTCTTTCTGACTGAACTCCTTGAATTGACTGTGGTTCTTGTTCGTTTCTTGCCTTGCTGAGGACAGTTGTGGACCCTGTTACCAGAACCTTGCTTTGCCCACCATGTTCAGACCACATGGGATGGTGCCATATCGGTGAGGGCACAGACACTTGGCTCTGACCTGCCTTCCCTTAGGAAACTGCTTCCCTTTGGAAACTGCTGGCCTTTGCTTCTCCCTGACAGGTGGGCCTACAGCTGAATGAGGCAGGGGACTCTGTGACATAGTCCATGGAAAAGGCTGAGAAAAGGAAAGGAGAAAATGCCTTTTTTGGTTATGCTTTGCTAGCAATGTCTATTACCATGCATTCCAGGCTCCTGAGCCTAGCAGCAGAGTCTGTGAGTGTCAAGCATTATCCAAAGCTGTCATGGTTTTGGCTGGAACAGAGTTAATTTTCTTCACAGAGGCTCACACAATGCTGTGTTTTGGATTTTTGATGAAAATAGTGGTGATGTTTTTGGTTGTTGCAGAGCAGTGTTTACATAGAGCCAAGGACTTTACAGCTTCTTGTGCTGCCCTGCCAGTGAGGAGGCTGGGGGTGCACAAGGAGCTGGGAGGGGACACAGACAGGGCAGGTGACCCAGATTGACCAAAGAGATATTCCGTACCATGTGGTGTCATGCTCAGCAATAAAAGCTGGGGAAAAGAAGGAGAAAGGGGGGAACATTGGGAGTGATGGCATTTGTCTTCGCAAGAAACCATTACGCATGATGAGCCCTGCTTTCCTGGCAGTGGCTGAACACCTGCCTGCCCATGGGAAGCAGCGAATGAATTCCTTGTTTTGCTTTGCTTGTGCGCGCAACTTTTGCTTTGCCTAGTAAACTGTCTTTATCTCACCCCATGAGTTCTGACACTTTTACCTTTCTGATTCTCTCCCCATCCCACCTGGGGAGAGTGAGCTAGTGGCTGTGTGGTAATTTGCTGCCTGCTGGGGCTAAACCACACCAAAAGCTTAAGAACATCAGGTTACAGACTACTTAGGGAGACTGGAAGTGTACAAGTCCCTGGGACAAGACAGGGTGCATCAAAGAGTGCTGGTAGAGCTGGATTACACAGCTGTGAGCCCACTCAATCATCTTTGAAAAATCATGGTTATTCGGGGAGGTTCCAGAGAACCAGGAAAAGGGAAATAGTGTAAAAAAAGAATCTGTTGAACAACAGATCAGTTAGGCTACCCTTAATTCCCAGAACTCTTATGGAGCAAATCCTTCTGGAAGCAATTTCCAGGCACATGAAGGACAAGAAGGTGGCAGGGAAGAGGCAGCATATATTTACCAAAGACGAATTCTGCATGGTCAACCTGGAATGAATTCTGGATGTACACAACTTGTTCAGGGATAAGGGAAGAAAAGTAGATGTTGTTTACTTAGATTTTTGCATGGCTTTTGACTCTGTCTTCTACAGGCTCATTAAAAGCAAACTGGAAAGATATGGGCAGACTACACGATAGGTGAAAAACTGTCAGTACTGCTTGACTCAAATAGCAGTGTTCAGTGGTTCAAAGTCCTACCATCAGCAACTGGTAGCTAGTAGTGTTTACTCCAGGGTCTCCAATGGGGCCAGTACTGTGCAATATCTTAATTAGTGGTCTGACTTGATGAGGTAGACTGTCTTCTCAGCAAATTCGTGGATAACATCAAATTGTGGGGAGCGGCAGATACACAGCGGAGCAGGCCAGTCAGAAGGATCTTGATAGGCTGATGAAATGGTATTAGAGGAACCACCTGAATTCAGCAAATGGAAGGTCTTGCATCTGGGACCCCTTGCACCAATACAGGCTTGAGGCTGGGTGGAAAGTAAACAGCTCTGTCAAAAAATACCTCAGGAATCTCACGCACAAGCTGAACAGCAGTGCAGCCTTGCAGTGATGATGAGTATATGTATATTCAGCTGTATTAGCAGAAGTGTAGGTTGGAATTCAAAAACAGTGATCCTTTCCCATTATTTGGCACTGGTAAGGCCTCATTTGGAGTACCATGTCCAGTTTTGTCCTCCCACGTACAGAAAAGACATTGGCGCACTGGAGTAAGTCCAGTGGAGAGTCAACAAGATGACTATGGGACTAGAGCACTAGATGTATGAGGAGAGGTTGAGTGAACTGGCTTTGTTCAGCCTGGAGGAGAAAGGGCTAATGAGGCCTTGGTATCTTACTTTCTCTAATTGATCTAAGGATTTTTGTAATTGCTGTCTTAAGCTAATTGGTAGCTAAAAAGAAGGCATAGCCAGGCTTCATAGGGGTGTGCAGCGAAAGGGTAAGATGTAACACATACAAGGTGCAGCAAAAGAAATCCAAATTATTTGGAATTATGTAGATTATATATTCCAAGTATGGATTTTTAAGGAAAAAAATCACAAGGGTGGTAAAACATTGAAAAAGTTTGCCCAAGTAGGCTGTGGACTCAGCACCTTGGAGATATTAAACTTGACTGAACAAGGCCCTAAGCAACCTAATCTAATTTCAAAGTCAGCCTTGCTTTGAGCAGTGTTGTACCAGATTTTCCCCCAGAGGTCCCTCCCTAAATTATTCCATAAGTGTAAGGATCAAAATGGTTGGAAAAAAATCGCACAGGTTAAATTTCAGTGTACTTATTAAGAATACTTATATTTTCCTAGCTCAGACCACTTATAACAAAGGATTGGTTTTTTTGTAGGTTGTTTTTATTCATCTATTTATCTATTTATTTATATTTGTTTATTTATTTATTTATTTATTNGAATGTTTATTTATTTATTTATTTATTTGGTACAGACTTCCTCATTTTCCCACACAGAACAGTTCCCCAGTAAAATGCTCACATTAAACATTTAAAGTTGCAGCACATGATGCTGCAGATAAAGTAGCAACTATAAGTAAATTAGCTAGTTACAGGAGAGGTCACTTTTTCAGAAGTAACTCCAGTGTTCCTTCTCAATACTGGAACTGTCCTGTCCTGTTTCTACTCTGCTCCCAGGAAAAGAGGTTGTTGGACTACTCTGATTGAGAAAGAGGATGGGCTGGGGGACTATGTTATATCTATTCATGATGTCTCTTCAGCCTTCTGTTTCCTCAAAACAGAGGAAGGGAAACAAGCCAGAAGATACAGGCTATAAATCAGAGAATGAGCTGGGTTCTTACATTTCTTCCTCCACCACTTTGAAAAGTTGACTGTGTCTTTCAGGCAACCATGAGGAGCACAGCATTTTAGTTCAGCATTTGAGATGTTATAACTGAGTGAAGCAAAGGAAAGTCATATTTCCTGTGGATTACCTTCATCTCAGTACTGATACTGCCCTACAAAGAATGGTGACTTTAGCTTTATACAAAAGATTTTTATGATGCAAATTGCTAGACTGTGTAAATCTAAGAGTCACTGTCATCCTCCCAGTATGGTCTAAGCCAAAATGTTCTTTGCATAAATTAAATTAATTTAAGTGTTGGATTAATGAGGCCTGTAATAAATGTGTTAGTTAATTTGACTCCAAATGAGTTCCAATTGGAACTCATGTAGGTTCATGTTATATAGAACTCCCTAAGGCTCCCACAAGTTAAAAATTAAATTGTCCCCAGATATAGCTTGTTGGTTGTGTAATAAACAAAACTTTTTTTTTTTTTTCCAGTGTCAAATCCTCTATATAAAAGAGTATTATTTGTTCCTTTAAGGAGAATGGGTGGAAAAAGTTGGTTTTAAAAGTGTTTTACAATATTTTTTTGGTATCTTGGGGGAAAAGTATAAAATAAAGGATAAAAATTGGAAGAAAAATTGAGCACTTATTTTCTGATTCTTTGATTATTAACAATTCTCTGGATGAGTACAAGACAACAAAAAGCCAGGCTGCTGTGGTGCTGATAGCTCCTCAGTTACTCTTGCATCAGGAAAGATGGAACTGAAAGGTTTCAGTTGTGCAGACTGGGTCCTGATGGCATTGCGTTTAAAAGTACTACCTAACTACCATATTTCTTCTCATCAGTAGATCCCACAATACTTTGCAAAGATTCTCAGTATCATTATTCCCACTTAAAAGATAGAAGAACAGGCAAGAGAAAGAAGATTAACTGGCAGGCCAGCTGTAAAACTGGAAGTAGAATAAAATTATCTGTAGTCTACAACCATTGCTCTACTGAATGGAAAATACTGTCAATTTACCAAGTCTTCCATTTATTAGACACCTCTACATGCACGGTAACCATTTGCAGTAAAAGAATCAAAATGGGACAAAGAAAAAAGCCCCAGCATGCTTTATTTTTTACATCTTCATTTTTCAGTGTGTAGGAACAGTGCTGAAGGAAAATTGTAAAGATAGAAGAAAACCAATTTAATATAAAAATCAAACTTTGGTGACAAACCATGGGTCCATTTAATTAATCTACCTTTCAAATCACCTTCTCTGCAGTATGTCTAAATCCAATCCACAATAATCAATTCCAGGGTGAACATCTCATATTTCACACCATTAAAATGCAGCACAATAGCATGTTTCTTATCTTTTGAAGAAATAGAGCTATTATATTCATCAATATGCATTTCCAAGGGCAAAGAGTTTTCATGTTGGTTTAAGCAACAGGTCTTTCACAATATAAATTAAATGAAGATGGAGAAGAATGTAGTTATTGTAGGTTATGGTGTTGTGAGGTAAATATCTATCTGCAATTAGTTATTTAGACCTGCATTGTCCTACTTTAAATGCACTTTTAAACATGCAAATTTTAAAAGTTCCAGTAAAAAAAAAAAAAGAAAAAAAAGAAAAAAAGAAAAGAAAATCAGCATTTTAAAATATCTTGATAATATCTACAGTCTTGATTAATAACCATGCTAACACCTTACTCCAGCTCCCAGTGGGTGAGATTGAATCAAGTAGTCACTAACACAGATGTGTTTGAGGAATATTTCTCAATCTCCTTCTTAATCTCTCTATATACGATAAAAATAATTTCATGTTATTAAGAATCATTTTCAGCCAGTCTGAGTTCATCTATCACATGCTGTCTGTGAAACACTAATTAAGCATCTCTTTTTTGCTAACTGGATACACAGAACTAGGCATAGTGAGGCGTTTGATTTCTGGCCTTGGCCTCTTCCCTCTGCTGAGAGCAACCTTGTCAAACAAGAACAACTCTTTGCAGCTGCCTGAAGGCCATGCTTACAGGTAGTACACTACGACAACAAGCAAATTCAGAAATACTTCAGAGGCATTGCCTTTTTAGACACAGTCAGAAGCGAGATCTTTAACTAACCAAACAATGTCTTCAGTTGACATCAACTAATTCACTCTGAAGACAAACTGCTGGAGTACCTCAGCAACTGCATGGTGCTCCAACAAACTGTAGGATCCCTTTCCTCCTAGGGCAAATCACAGAATCACAGAATGGTTGAGGTTGGATGGGACCTCTGGAGGTCATCTTGTCCTGCTCCCCTGCTCAAGCAAATACGGGTCTGATCAGGGTCTGATTGAATAGAAAGCATGGTGTCTAGTTTTTTTTTTTTTCCCCTGTGGTCACAGAGATTCCTTGAAAGATTATCCATTGTCTTTTTTTTTTTTTTTAATTATTTGACATTCCGCTTTTTTTTTTTTTTTTCCTGCCCTCCCCAGGTTGTTTTCGTGTGCCTCAAAAGCCTTTTCCTTTCTTACTAGGCGGAGACACATGAAGAACATGAAGAATCCTCCTGTTTCAGAGCTTTTACCAATGTAAGCTAATTTTCAAAAAGCCATCCAATTCCCTAAATAACACGTTTCCATCTCAGAAATTCTCAATTTCTACTGAAAAAATATTTAAATAAACATGGCAAGTAAAATCAATTTTCAGGCTATATTTAGAAAGTCTAGACTTGCAGTGAGTTTTTTCCTTTAGGGGACATAGACTGAGCTGTCTTCTGCACCTGTGGCAGGTCATAGCAATACAATTTGAAGAAAGGGAGAAATTAACACAGTCTGGAAGACAGAAAATGCACTATACAGGTTTGACTCTTATTCTTACCAAACTGAAGGCATACTACAAGCTTTGGAACCACCCAGCTTTCCAGGCTTAGTGTTTTCTCTTAAAAGGCAACTGACAGCCCAGAGAGTCTGAACTAGTAGAAGCAGGAATGGCCTTCTTCTAAGGAAGAAGAAAATATAAAGGGACTTTCATTTAAGGTAGGCCCAGCTGGTTTTAACTTTTTGCAGTTTTGGCTGCCTTGTTGTCCTGATGATGAAGAGAAAGGCATTTGGGAATGATGGGTTTTGAGAACATTACGAGAACATTTGGAGAAGTTTGTTAATCCTTTTATCCCCAAATGTTCATGCTCTGTTCCCAGTAGAGTTCAAGCCCTCTCACATTTTTGCTTATAATGGATCAGTCCTTATTTGTCTTTGTTTCATTCCTCTATGAACTAAGCTTTACACTACTTCCAAGTAGAATCATTAGGTTTTTCTCATTTCTCAAGAGCCATTGCCCTGGACTATCTAGCACACTGAGGAGTCATTCCAAGTGAAATGTCAGCCAGCAAAAAACCTTCAAAAAAGTTCAGTCTTTGTGGTGACAGTGGAGAATAGTTTCCAAATATTGGATATGGGAAACAGAATGATAACAAATGGGAATGAAGCTTAAGAGATAGGCCACAAGCAGATAATTTTTATGCTTCTCCTCAGGCCAATTCTTCTCTCTTGTCCCTTCCATTCTTGTTCGGCCTCAAGAGCAGCCTCTCATACTGTGTTAAAGCTTTTCTGCTAGGCTTCAGTTTAGCCCTTTCCCATATTATGCTCACAGTCTCAGAAATGACTGCTTTTTTCAACCAATCTGCTATGCCTGGGGGTGCCCAGAAGAACTGTTCACAATTTTGCTATTCATCTCCTCCTGTACAAGTACTTCCTGTGCAGTAACCACTGGGGCACCATCAGAGAGTTCGTCTTTAAAGGGTGAGAGCAAAACATGTATTTGTTGAGGTTTCTATGTGAGTGCTATGAGTTTTGTTATGGGATATCAGAAGAAAAATAGTCTAAAAAGAAGTGAAGATTTAGGTATTTTGCCACAGCGCTCTCAGAAACCAATGACTAGATTTGGAGATTTGATGGAGTGGGAAATAGGAAACATTTCAGTTCAGAAAGTGAGTCTGAAGGAATTTTAGTCATTACATCTCTAAAAGAAGCCAGATAGTGGTTGTTTGTTTTTCCTTCTGTTCTTTCAGATGGTGAATCTTTCAGAGATAACTCATAATTCTCAATTCTTCTGGGATATTTTCATGGCTCTGACTAGAAGGATAACATGGTGGGATATAAGAACTCAAGAATACTGAGGATGTTAGAGATAACTTCATGATACCTAGGTAGGAAGAACTCATTGGAGATGTGATAGTCAATGGCAGCCTTGGTGGTGTAGCCACGAAACAGTGGAGAAGAATATCCTGAGGGGAGTGAGGAAGGGGAGCAGCTCACAGCATCTGATGGGGAGGCTGCTCTCTCTGTCTGAGGCACAGGTTTGATGTCACTGGGGCATCTTCTGGCCCAGGTTTTGACCACTGCTGTTTCCACTCTGAGGTCTCTCTTCCCTGTCTAGAAAGACATTTTCTATGTTATATGTCAACAACTAATAAAACTGTAGCTGTTTATTACCTAAAAGTTTACTATACTCTTAATGATAATGCTGCAGGTAACTACTTCTATAAAAACTTAACAAAGTAGCAATTTGGGAATACTAGAATCTTTACATGGATCTGCTAATACCGAATTCCTAGAGTGTAAATGTAAATTTGCATTAAGTGCAGCTGCACTGACATTTGAAACCAACAGTGAGAGTAAAATTTATGTATTAATGTTTCCTGATGAATATAAATGAACATTTCCTTTCTCCCCGCTCTGGCAAGAAAAATGAAATCTAAAGCAGAGTTCTTCAAACAGAAATCAGTGTATGTAAAATACCATTTTTTTTAGTAAGAATTGTCTTAGGGACTCTGTAAAAAAAAAAAAAAAAAAAGATGATTTCCTTAAAGATATGCTTGCAATNAATCAGTGGTTGTAAAATACCATTTTTTTTTGTAAAGAATTGTTTAGGGGCTCTGTAAAAAAAAAAAAAAAAAAGATGATTTCCTGGATCTCCTGATATCTTGGGAACATTCAAAGTTTCTCTTGTCTTGGGAAGATAAAAGACTCCACTTTTGATGTTGTATTTTTTGTGCACAGTCCAGGATACACATTTGACTTTTACTCATGTATTAAGACATTCTCATTTTTCTTTAAAAGCAACTAGTTAGTAACAAATTTTACAGCACTAAATCTTTTGTTAACTTAAAAAAAAATATATTTTGGTAAATCTACCTTTCTTTCAATTCAACAACTATACAATGGGCATTTCTTTACTTACAGCCAAAATCAGTGGGAGATGTGGCTGCACAATACGTAGCATTATATGTTTATCTGTGTTTAAAATAGCTTTGCATTTATTAAATACAGGCTGCAGGCATTAGTATGAAGCTAAAATGCATTATTTGTGATTCTTAATTAAAGGAGGACAATAATAATAGTGAATGTAAAGAACACAGTTACAGAAAATACAGCGTATGATTTTAGAAGTAAAATTAATTCCTGTGCAGAAGACCGTACAAGAGTATTCAGAAGCCTAACCAGTCAAAACATGATTTAAAATATGATTATTAATAATTAATAATTTGTAGGACCTTTCTATCAGATTATTTTATAGGAATCTTTTATCAATGTATTTTATATGTAGTTTTAACGTGTTGATGAGTAACTCAAACCTGAATCACAGGTAAGCAACTCTTCAATTGAAAGTACACTTGACCAGGGATCTTCTGAGATAACTTGGAATTACTTTTGATTTCAGTGAAGTCAAATCTTCTTACAGAGGCTATGTTTCTCAAAATTTTTGCTGAAGCCTGTGACGTTTGAATCAAGGATAAATGGCTGAGAGTTTTTCCTGCTCATTAGCATTAAGTTGTTGTCTTAAATGAAGAGAGAGTTATGTTAAACACGGAGACTTTTTTTATTTGTAGGGTAATACTATACAAAAATTTGGTTGACACTAGGGAAAAAAAACCTCCTGAAATATATAAATAAACTTAAAAATATTCATAGGATATTTTGCTTTTAAAATTCTTGCAAGCCTTTTAAGGTTTATAAACAAGTCTGAGCTAAGGTAACTCAGAAAAGCTTGTGTTTGAGACAAAATCCTTTGTGAACTCAAGTTTTTATCAAAATGCTATGCTCTAAACTGCAAACACACTAATACATTGTTTACTATCTTTGTTTACTTATGATAGTATTTTAAAAAATACTGAAAATTGCTGATCTATCAAAACTTCAGGGAAAGGTTTGATTATGATATTTTACTTGTTGGTCTTAGCTTCTTAAATTCTTATTACTTACTTTTTAAAGCATCATTTTAATTGCTAGTATACTAAATGCTGACTATCTCTGTAACAGGCAGAAAATCATATGCTGTATTTTTATTTATGTTAGAATACTTGACAGAATAACATGATGTCAATTTTTACCTAGATTAAATATATTAAGTAAGTAACAGAGGAACATTTGGTAGCCAATTAAAATAAAACATTCAGATTCTGATAAATCATTTGCCAGCATGTAAAATGCTACTGATTTTTCCTCTGCAGTTATTATTTAGCATCATGGGTCACAAATAAATGAAGTTCAGCTAAAAAATACACACATAGTGGAGGGAAAAACAACTAAATACTCCACAGTATTAGGTTGTTAAAAACAAACTGGCACTGCTGTCATTTGTGTAAGGTAATCAATAATGAAAACAGTTTGAAAATAATGTAGAGACTTGTCATATGGGAATGATTTAAAGAATCATTAATCATTTTGTAGATAAATAAACTTGAGGCAGTAGTGATAAAGTGGCTTCTAAAAAAGTCTATAAAAAGTAAGTGGTAAGGCTAGCTATATAACCTGCAATTCTGCTGTCGTTGTGTTCATTGCATTCTGCTCTTCAGTAATTCATGTCCTGTTACCTAGCCTGGTAATAGAGCTGAAGTTTTTATGTTATAGAGCGCAGACTCAAAGCAGTGCCCCACAGGGGAGGACACAGCTGAACCAAGTGATGGGGCAGCAGCTACATAGTTCCTGCTTCAGTGTACACTATGGGGTGTAGGCATTCTACTCTTCTCACAACAGTGATGTCTATTGCTCCTCCAACCTCCACACCCTCTTCAGGGAATTGGAGATAAATAATGCAGAAAACTAATTTAGAATGTGGAAAAAAACAAAACAAAAAAAAACCTGTGGTAGATCTGTTTCAATGTGCTAAAGCAGTATCCTGAAACATGTTGGCAAAGGGAAAATCAGTGAAACAACAGGAATTACACAAGTACAGTAGACATTTTGGTATTTCTCATTCTTGTTCAGAAAAGAAAGAAATTAAAAGGGCACTGATCCCTTCAGTGACCACCAATTGGAGATAAGGTTTTAAAATCTATAAGAGGGCTAAAGAGTGATTTTCTCATATTTGTTTAATTTTCTGTTTCTTGCCAATACTGATTTTTATATATTGTTTTACAATATTATTTAAGTTTCAGTCTATATCAAGTATCACATCAAAGTTTTGGAAGATATCCCTATTACACCAACTTAAAATTCAGATTTCCTCCTATTTCTGAAGTCTTTTTCTGCAAATAAACTTCATCCAGAACTCCTGAATTTTTTTGGAGAAGAAAATAAAAGGAAAAGCACTTCCTTCATACCACGAAGCAAGGATGATTTCCAGGTTTAAATCTCATGTCAGAAATCTCTGTCCACTCCACCTTTATCTTTCTTTCACTCATGTTAAGAACAAGTACCTAATTATATTTATATGCATTGCAGCAGAAGGGGAAAAAAAAAAATTAGACTATAGACTCAGATGTCTCAAATTATATTACTGAATCTGACAGTTCCTCTGAAGAAAAGATACATTTACTAAGATGGTTAGGTCTGCTAAATAAATTTTACAGGTAAATCATTCTCTCTTCTCCTTTGTGTAGGAAAAGAATATGTATTTGGGATTCTTTGTAATTCATGATCAATATGTGTAGACCTAAAGATACTAACTGGAGGTCAATGTGCAACCTACTTAATACCTGGTAACTTGATGATTTCCAGAATAGCAAGACCATGTATTGGCCAAGCAAACCTATACGATGCTTAGAATGAGTATATGAAATTAAAGTTTTATGGGAAAGTATATTAAAAATGTTTTATGGGAAGAAAGAAGAAAGGAGAAAGAATGAAGGAAGGAAGGAGTGAAGAAAGGGAAGGAAGAGGGAGAGGAGGAAGGGATGAGGGAGGGGGAGAGGGAGAGAGGAAATGAAGGAATGAAAGGAGGAAAGAAGAAAAGGAAGGAGGGAGGAAGGGAAATAGAGAGAGAGAGAGAGGAAGGGAGGGAAAATGACGAAGGTATATACAGTTTTGATGCAATGCAGAATAACGTATAGATACTTCTGCCTAAAATACAGCCCATATATGTCTCCAAGTCCCAGTCACAGCCTTTAAAATAGATGCAGAACAAGGAAGTACTGTTAACCTATATCTTGATCTTTTGAGTAGGCTGTCCAGAGCACAAATAAGGATGTCTGCAATTATTATATTTTCAGTGATTAATTTTAATTCTACAGTGAATGCCTTCTGTAAAAAAAAGCTATTGATCTTGCTTCCTATTAGACATGTAAATGTTAATGTAATTTAAAGCACTTGATATTTTCAGATGTTGCAACAGCTCCATCTAACTTAAATGATGTCTGTCGCCTCTATCAGCCAGCATGACTACCCTCATTGTATGTAAGTACAAACAAACATTTGTCCTAATCACATCTAGTTA
>VXAL01016728.1:67202-127828 GCA_013399475.1 Chauna torquata
ATTTGCTCCATAACTTTCCCTGGAACCGAGGTCAGGCTGACAGGCCTGTAGTTCCCCAGGTCCTCTTTATGGCCCTTCTTGTAGATGGGAGTCACATCGGCAAGCCTCCAATCCTCTGGGACCTCTCCAGATAACCAGGAACGCTGATAGATGGTGGAAAGTGGCTTGGCAATTACCTCCGCCAGCTCCCTCAGCACCCTAGGGTGGAGCTCATCAGGTCCCATGGACTTGTGACATTCCAGATGGAGGAGCAGGTTTCTAACTGTCTCTTCCTGGATCACAGGTGGGGATTCTCTACCTGAATCACAGGGGATGTCCTGGTCAGGGAGTAAAGTACCCTGAGGATAACTGATCCGACCGTTAAAGACAGATGTAAAGCAGGCATTGAGAACCTCAGCCTTATCCTTATCCTCAGTGATCACATTTCCTGCTGCATCCAGTAAAGAATCCTTTGCCCTTCATCCACCTGATGCCCCCTCCCAGCTGGGGTTGCTTCTTTGGACTTAGTTCCACTATGCCAAACTGAAGTGAAATTATGAACCTCTCTAGGCATCTGTGCTGTTCCTCAGCATTACAGAATTTGCTCCTTGAAGAAGAGGCTGACCACTTATGTACCTGGAAAAGCTCTTGAAGAATCTCTCCAAACTCTGGCATCATTCAGTTCAGTCACTCAGAAGTATCTTTTTCCTAGGGGTAAAAGTTACCTACAATATACTTACATCTGCTACTTGCCCATGGAGAACATGTACCTTCACGTGATACTGGAGACAGCAAAATGGACCCTCCCCTCACCTTCCTGCTGGAGACCACCACCTCTATTTCTTCTCTCTGAAACGATGAGAAATTGATTCAGTGTCATGTACAAGGGGACAATAACTTCCCTAGTCCTGCTGGCCATGCTACTTTTGATGCAGGCCAGAATACCACTAGACTTCTTGGCCACCTGGGCACACTGCTGGTCACACTGCTGGCTCATGTTCAGCTGGCTCTTGACCAGCACCCCCATGCCTTTTTCTGCCAGGCAATTCTCCAGCCCCTCTTCCCCAAGCCTATACCGCTGCATAGGGTTGTTATGACCCAAGTGCAGGACCTGGGATTTAGCCTTGCTGAACGTCATGTGATTGGCTCATTGATCCAGCCTATCCAGATCGCTCTGCATAGCCTTCGTACCCTCAAGAAGATCAACAGTCCTGCCTAACTTGGTGTCATCTGTAAATTTACTGAAGGTGCACTTGATTCCCACATCCAGATTGCTGATAAAAATGTTAAATATTTTTAACTGGCCCCAACACCGTGCCCTGGAGAACACCATTGGTGACCAGCCACCAATCAGATTGAATTCCATATTTTTAGACAAACTCAGATTTGAGGACTTCAATACAATGGAAGATACAGAATTTAAATTCAAATTTCAGTGTAGATAGGATAGTAAGTTTACCACGTTTGTTAAATACTCAGTAACCAAACTGTATCATCTTTTTGGAAGCAGGATATCTATACTTCTGTTCAATGTTAAGATACTGAGGTTTAAAAAAAAAGCACATTCATCTACTGCCAAAAATGAAGGTGCAGCTATATGAAGCCAGATAACATATTTTCCAGAGCTGTTAAGAAGACAAAAGAGACCCAGTGATTTTTACACAATGCCAAATTTTGCAATATTTTCGTATTTTATTGTCATGATTATTTTGTTTTCAGTAATGCTTATGATTTATTTTTGTCTTGGTGTACTCTGTGATTTGTTACTTCAGTCACTGAATAAAGAAAATAATGATTTGAAACAGCATTTCGCTGCTGGCATCCTGGATGTAGTGCTTGCTTCCAGCAAATATTCACTGTGTTGATTTCTGGAACATTTTTACAAGCAAAATGGCAACACATCATTTCAAAAATGCCTTTATTTGAGACATATTACTCTTCCTGTATGATTTATTTGTGAAGAACTCTGGGAAACTCATAGAAAGGTTACTATATAAATATGGATTGTATATATTTAAGTGACCAAATACTACCAGGAAGCTGTAAGTCTTGCTACTTTGATTATTACAGATGCTTTTCCCTTCTCTTTGAAAAACACAAATGTTTTCTCTGAATAGTAATTAAATAGAAGGTCCACATTCTTCATGGTAACCTATGTAAAATAACCACAACAAAAAATACATATCATTAGGATTAAAATGCCAAAGTAAAAATATTTTTTACACTGCTGAAAATTTCCATGAAGAAGGCTTCACTGAAAGTCTCAGATCATTTCACATAACATTCATGACTTCATAAGCCCCAATAAAGTATTTTAATATTATGTTGTGATTGAAACATCCCGAAGTTTCAAGATGCATTTTGAGTAGAGAATGATCTTGGTAATTTTTTTAATTGAAGTATGTCACAATAATCAGTGGCAGAAATTACTACAAATCCCTTTTTCTTTTTATTTCTTTTTCCCTCTCAGAAGGAGACAAAAAACCATAGCGATTACAATTTTAGAGAGATTTTACAGTTGCTATCCCATTAAATCATGCAACACTATGCTTTACAATTTATTTTAAGCATTTTTTAATTCAATTCTCTAACAACATGCCTTTCCTTGATATTCACCTTAAATGCTCCTTTTTAAAATCTCATCATATTAGTCATAGTTATAGCTGTATATATCACCTAAACAATTTTTTCCTACCTTCATGTTGACATTTTTCAAGATGCTGTGCTCAGATGGTTGTATCTCCAGACTACATATATTTATAACTCTTCTTTCCCATTAAAATTTACCTACATAAGATAATTATATCACCAATACTACCTTTTTATTTGAGCTTTTGATATAAAACCCCTGCACTGTAGAACAGCACTATTCCCATTTTACAGATTAGGAAATGAGGCATTACAAGGAAAAGCAATTTTTAGATTAATGATAGGAAAGTGATTTGAAGGTAAATTAAAGGATAATGCTATAATCACAGATGCTCTCCTATGAAAAATATATTCACTTTCCGTAGTAAAAAAATGAAGATAATGTCCATTTCCTGTCAAATTAAAGCAGTACTCCATTACATGTGAAGTACTGAATTTCTGTTTCTTCATCTTACTTTATGCTTATGTGGAAATGTGAGGTAATATATAGATTTTCCATAATTTTGTGTGAAACTATTTTTCAAATCCCTTTCCAATAGAATCCCAAGGACCAGAGAAAAATTATTTTATTATTATTATTAGAAAAATGATAAAAGCTGGAACAGCGAATATGCCCTTCTCATTATTGGTCTAATTTGGTAAAACAATTGCAGTCTGGCAATGGAATCAATTGGAAAACTGTCAGTTTGTGGAAAAGAAATAGATGTGATAATTATCACCCACAACAGAAAGGAGAAAAAAAAAAAANAAGGAAAAAAAAAAAAAAAAAAAGAAGCTATAGTCAGCAACAGTGAAAAGCTTTTAGGTCTATGCAGTTGCAGTTCTCAGCTAAGACTACACAATGTATTCCTTTGGATGCACACTGAACATTGCAACAGCATGCCTTTGTCACCAGTTAGCTGCAAGCAAATTCTACCTTTACCATTTGTTAACACAAGATCTCAGTTATTTTTAACTTTGCTCAGGTGTGCTTGTTTATCCCATAGTCTTGCCTGTGCTTGTCTAAATGTTAACCTTTTGCAGTATAACCCACATTTTACCTGTTTGAAAGACGGCTTAGCTGTCTGAGCAAGTCTAGAGGATATTTTTTTTTCCACATAAACTTTATTTTACTCAAAACAAAAGGAACAGATGGTTCTGGTGTCTTGCTGTGGTCACCTCTTCTTCTTCACATTCCTTTTTCCGACATACAGACATCACTCATACCTGGTTGCTTACGTTGTTTTCTGAAATAGCCCTTAAGTAGCACACCCATTAGTGTTTAAGCTGCAAAATGGTAGCATTTTGTCTCCTGCATGACGATCTATTCTAAGACAGTAGGTTTAAAGTCAGTCTCAAGTACTAAGAATGACTGGAGGTTTGAATTTCATGCCTTTTTAAAATGTGACCTCCTTGTGATCTCCCCCACTGTTTGGTTGGCATCTTAGCATAGCTGATGGCAGATGCCATTTCAATGCAAGAGCCCAGCAAGTCTACAGGGAAATGTCATGAGAAGGGCTGCCTAATGGAGTGACATCTATGGTGGTATGAATGCCATTGAAAAGTAGAAAGACGTGATGATTGATTATGAAAATACAGATGAATAAGGTATAAAACCAGGTGACCTGAGTCCTCTCAGTAGGAGCAAAGTGAAAAAAGAGGCCTTCAGTAACCTGACAATACTACCAATTTTCCAGCACTGCATGCACCACCAGGAATGCTTGCTGAAGACACATAAGCCTGGCCAGTCTTGCATTGTAGGAGCCTATATATTTGTGTTATTCCAATCTGCCACTATTTCCACAAGAAATCTCACATTAACTTGGAATAGCTGATTCTCTACAGTATATTCTTCTGCAAGTGGCCTGGACTGGTATACTCTTCTCTGGGTAAAGAACTGCCTGGAGGGCTGTGCCCAGCGGGTTGTGGTTAATGGAGTTAAGTTCAGCTGGCGTCCCGTTACAAGTGGTGTCCCCCCGGGGCCGGTACTGGGGCCTATCTTGCTTAATATCTTTATTGATGACCTAGATGAGGGGACTGAGTGCACCCTTAGTAAGTTTGCAGACGACACCAAGTTGGGAGGTAGTGTCAATCTGCCTGAGGGTCGAGTGGCCCTTCAGAGGGATCTGGATAGGCTGGACTGCTGGGCTGAGGCGAACGGGATGAGGTTTAACAAGGCCAAGTGCCGGGTCCTGCACTTTGGCCACAATAACCCCATGCAACGCTACAGGCTTGGGGCAGAGTGGCTAGAAGACTGTGATGAGGAAAGGGACCTGGGAGTGTTGATCGATGCAAGGCTGAACATGGCAGCGTGCTCAGGTGGCCAAGAAGGCCAATGGCATCCTGGCCTGTATTAGAAACAGTGTGGCCAGCAGGAGCAGGGAGGTGATCATCCCCCTGTACTCAGCTTTGGAGAAGCCGCACCTCGAGTACTGTGTTCAGTTTTGGGCCCCTCACTGCAAGAAAGACATCGACACCCTGGAACGTGTCCAGAGAAGGGCAACGAAACTGGTGAGGGGTATGGAACACAAGTCTTATGAGGAGCGGCTGAGGGAGCTGGGGTTGTTTAGTCTGGAGAAGAGGAGGCTCAGGGGAGACCTCATTGCACTCTACAACTTCCTGAAGGGAGGTTGTGATGAGGAGGGGGTCAGCCTCTTCTTTCAGATAACTAATGATAGGACTCGAGGAAATGGCCACAAGTTGCACCTGGGGAGATTTAGATTAGATGTCAGGAAAACCTTTTTCTCTCAGAAAGTGGTCAGGCACTGGAACAGCCTGACCAGGGAGGTGGTGGAGTCACCGACCCTCACGGTGTTGAAGAAGCGCCTGGACAAGGTGCTACAAGATATGATTTAGTAACTTAGTGGGTAGTATTGGTGATAGGATGATGGTTGGACTAGATGATCTTGTAGGTCATTTCCAATCTTGTGTTTCTATGATTCTATGATTCTAAGTCACCAAAAATAATACCAATGGCTTGACCATGTCCTTGCACCTACTCTTTACCTTCAGAGAAGAGTGAAAAAAATATTGTAATGACAGCTGAACTCCTGGACTTCAGTGCCTCAGAGCTCCAGGACAGGCTGCTGGTCTGTTCAACTGGTTCTGAAAAACTCTCTGTGACACATCCTGTATAAGAGCATTCACAACTGTACCTCATGACTCACATTAAGAATGCACAAATATACAGACAAGTTAGAATAACACCTACCTTTCATTTGCAAACTCTTTTCACTGTTGAAATTAAAAGCCTATGTTTTAATATCCCACTCCTGAGTCTTTAGGCAGATTAGATATCATTATTTAGTTGATGGGAGGAAAACATTATCTCCTCTTCTATTCATTAGCTTTCTGTATTCTCATTTCCTTATCTGCCAACTATGCTCTGCAGATACTGGATGTCCATATGACTCAGTGGATGTAGATGGGAGCTAGATTTGGTATCGAATTTTCAGAATTTTAATCTGCTATTGGCTTCCTAAATCTCTCTCATCTTCAGGCAAGTCTTTTGTTGAGCAGGGTTAAAAGATGCTCAGGTTGCATCTGGCCTTTCCCAGCTACAGGACATTGTACTACACATTACCCAAAGAGATTTTTGACAAAAAATATGACCATTTCTGAAGTCATCTAATTATGATACTTTTCTGAAGCATTATACACGAATCCACATTGGACTTTTATAAATTGGTAAAAGTTTCAGTTTCATTAAAGCAATCTGTCAAATCACAGATTCTGTGTTGAGAAATAAACAGCAGACACAAATGAGGAAAGATTAAGAGGGTGATTTGATAATTTAAAACAATGAAATATCCAGTTTTGAGTTCTTGAAGAGAAATGTATGCTGCTTTTTTTCCTGCCCATCTGACCCCTTGTTCTAATTTTTTTTTCTTCTAACCCCCTTTACTTTCTCTTACTTAACAGACTTTCTTCCCCCCATAGTTTTCACTGTTTTTGTATATTTGCTTTTGTTTTCTTCACAACTTCAGCTTGGAGAACACTGGACATAAGAGATTGTACTGCTTTTTCTTCTTCTTCTTTTTTTTTTTTTTTTTTTTGAGAAAAGAATGTGCTGTTAGGATATAAACACTGTTACACTGTTGGTTTTTTTTTAATTGTATGAATGAAATGACTAAAATATAGGCATTGTGTGGAGGTGAAATATTTGTGAATGAATTTCACATGCAATGCAAGAAATGTTATGTTCCTTTCAAAACCCACTATATGTCCTCAGGAAAGGAACCAAGAATTTGGACCCCTTCATACAAGCACTTTTCAAAATTTATGAGGGTTCTGCATAGTTCAACAAAGATCATCTTCAATATGAGTGACCATAAGCGCAGAGAGCACAGGGATGGGACATTTCACATGAAAATTCCTTACTGTTGTTAATAATTTTGGATATAAACATTTGGGGTCATTTGCTAATCTCTCATTCTGTTTAACATTTTGATATTGCCTATAACCAGCTTCCACCAAAAAAAGCCATATACCGACACTCCAACTTCTACCTTTTTTTTCTCACAGAGATATCACACTTACTGATTTGAAATTTAACTTTCACTCTTGATCTTTTGAATGCTACAAAAACTTCAATCATTTAATGAAATGAGCAAGTTTGAAATATTTTAGATCGCAATGTATAAATTACCATTGATTTTCACAGGACATTTATCTGTCTCTGGACTGTAGTATGGGAAACTGAATAACGACATATTGAGGTTTGAAAAAGGTGAATTCTAACTTCAGTACTGTATTCTTCAATGTCTTTATCAGGGCCCTGAGGGCACTAACAGGCTGACCAGGCTCATCTGGAACCCCTCCTACCCCCACCTTTTTTTTTTTTCCACTAGGATCTCCAATTAAGCTGAGGCTGGGGCCTTCAGGCTACATTTGAAATGTGCCTGCTTTTAGCTCTGTTTGTGAAGTGTTGTTTGGGATTGCCCATGCTGTCTCTGCATGTAGAGACATGGTCAGGAAAGTCAAAGCCCACCTGAAGTTGAATTTGGTAAGAGATATCTATGGCAACAAGAAGGGCTTCTATACGTACTTGTAGGAAGTAGCTCTGCAGAGAGTGAGAGGAAGGGTCCTGGCGGGCAACAAGGTATGTGCCCTTGCTGCAAAAAAGTCAGCTGCATTCTTGACTGTATTAGTAGAAACATGGCCAGCAGATCCAGGGAAGTGATCCTTGCCTTCTCTTCAGCACTTGTCAAATTACATCAATGTACTCTGGTTTTGGACTCCCCAGTGTAAGAAAGATATTAACATACTGGAATAACTCCAGTGGAAGGCCACCTAGATGGCCAGAGGGATAGAGCACATGGAATACGAGGAGAGGCTGACAGAACTGGGTTAGCACAGCCTAGAGAAGAGAAGATTAAGGGGAAACTTCATTGCTGCCTGCAATTAGGATACAGAATTAGGATACAGAAGACAGCTAGGCACTTCTCAGAGGTGCACAATGATAAGAGGAGAAACAATGGACAGAACATGGAACATGTTGTGTGGGAAATTCCAGTTAGGTATTACTTCTATTTTTTTTTTTTGCTGTAAGAATAGTCAGATACTGCAACAAGTGCCCAGAATGTTGATTATCTGTCCCTGGAGATTTTCCAGACACTATCTGAGATGGTCCTGAGCAACCTGATCTAATTAGATCTGTTTGAACAGATGGATGACACCCCCCCACCCCCACCGCCGGGGTCCTTTCCAGTGTAAATTATTCTGTGATTCTGTGATCCATGTGCTTTACCCCCTGACAATTCTACCAACCTTCTTCAGTGACAAACTGCATTTGATGAAACACATGATCTGTTATACTCCACAGGTAATAAAGATATAAGCTGCTGAACAGACATGAAAGTTTAAATCACAATGCAGTGATAACTAGTTATAAACATATGGCTAAAATTATATGCTCAGATATGCCTGTATAGCCCTAATCATTGAGCTTTGATAGCAATATAATACATCCTTGCACAAAACAGATCAGCTGTCTCAGTATAGCCTTACACTGTACCACAGGGAGAAGTCTGATGAAACTTTGCTTTGACATCACACTTCTACTCTTGGGACTGTGAGTGTATGAACGTGGCCCTGAGGCCCTGACTAGCCCCATATGAAGCTCGGGTCTAAGCTTCCAGACCTGTCCTGAGCTATATAATAGGTGTGTGCCTGCCTCCAGCCGTTTCTGGCCCTGTCTCCTTGATGAAACTTGGACCCACATTGTAGCCTTTCCTCCAGTAGAGTCTCCTGCTGCTCCTAACTAAACTCCCTGGATGGACCCTGGATCACTCTCCTTGTCTGGGGCTGTTGATGGAGCCTGTTACCAGCGCTCACCTAGCTGAGGTGCTGCAGGACTGCACCCTGGTCAGTGAGGTCACTGATGTGGTCATTGTCAGCTCTTGATTCTTTCCTTGAGGAGCAGCCTTGAACTTGCTGCTTGCTAACATTTATCTGCTATGAGTTAGTTGGTGTTTTGATATAGTACTTCTGGATTTGAGGAAGAGATAGGCAATTAGGCAGTTCTATGATCAGGTCAAATAACAACCTTTCATGAGTACCTTTTGCATAGTGCTGTAGATCACACACTATTAAATTGAACCTCTTTCAAAAGAAAAACAACCTCTTAATAATTATTGACAATGCTCTTCTCTCTTCCAATCAAATAAGAAATACTCATCAATTTGTCAATTAGATGCTAGCATCTGACTTCCATTTATGCCTTTGCCATAACTGAAATGACCCTTGCTAAACACTTTCCTGTCTCAAGCACTTGTTTACAGGTGAATGCACTTCATTCATATCAGTAACTAAATTTTTTCACAATATTTTTGACAGAATGCAATGAAATGATTGACAGCAAAGGAGGCTATCAGTCAATAAAGGTGGAAGAAAACATAAATGATGCATCACACTACTTTCCAACCTATGAGCAAAGTCAGACAGGGCACTGGAAAATGGAAACAGTGCAGAATGAAAAACAGCATATTGTGCATTTGTGCAAAGCAATTTCAGCTCACAAATTTATAAACATGTCAAATTGTTATCTGAACAAGAGAGGAGAATAACTCTGGTGTTTAATTAACTCTTCAAGAGCCACAAACCACAGTGACTCAGACTTCAAGCTAGATCTAAATTAGACCCCGGTGGCAACTGCAGCTCTTTGATGGGAAGGAGTAGCATGGTAGGATCTTAACTACATTTCATATTAAAAAAAAGCATCTAAATATTATTAACTTTTCTCACAAACAGATATATGGAGAGAAACTCTTCCTGCATATAAACCCTTGTAATAGCATCAACAAGTGCATTATTTATGATTACTAGTAAACTGCACACCTATGCAGAGTTCACAGAACAGATTCTGAGCTTTTACCAGGCGTTAAAGGTATTCCAAGCATGAAGATTTCTGTTCTAATGATTCTTAACATCCCTCAACCTGATGTACTGATCCATGGAGCAAGATGAATTCTTCTGTCTACTTATATGCTTATGTTTACTTCTCTTATCTTGTACTTAAAGAGATATTAAGGAGAAACAAAATGAGGTACTGAGTTTTTTAAGCACTCCCTAGGCCCAAAGTAGAAAGGTAGTCATCATATTTCTTACGTAATTACAGTGGCATTTGCTAACTCTAGAATTGAGTAAATCAGATTTATTATGGGAGAATGAATGATCTCAGACACATAATTAAATGTCTTCCTAATGTATCTGCATCTAGAAAACGCGTCCTTTGACAGCATATAGAATTCCTTGCCAGATGAGATCAGACTTCAAAATTGTGATTATATGAATCTAAGTACAATGATATTGTACAACATTTTGTACAATATTTTGGTAAACATAACAACAAATGGAAATTATACATCCTGAAGAACACAATCCAAAAATGACCCAGGTGCTCAACATTTTTTTGGGAAAACATTTTTTTTTCCAAATATGAAAATAGAGAAAAGTTGAGTATTTATAAAATAATGTGCCTGCTCTTTATTATAAATTGGCATAGTAATTCGGAATAGAAAAGGCTATTTTATCTTAGGAATGTTAGAAACAGCCTTTTCTGAAAAAAAAAGTTAGTTATATAGAATTCATTTTTGTTTCAAGGAAAACAAAACATTTCCTCAAAAAGTTCTCAGAGAGATTTGAAAATATCTACCTTTTCAAATCTTCACTGCAAGTTAGTGTACTAGCTTGAAGAGCAATTCCAAATATTATTCTGTATTACTAAAGACCTAACTTTATTGAGCAAAAATAAAAGATCTTTAAGTGAATTTGGTTTTAAATAAAGTATTTTGCTTTCTATAGAACAATTTCTAAGCTATAAATTACTGTTTTAGGTATCTCAAATGTACCTGAGTATACAGAAAAGATAAATTCCAAATCAAATTTCCATGCAGAGAGATGTAGGTAATTTCCTGTTTATATTTTCTTTTAAAATGTGTAATTACAGTGCTGATTTGCTCCTGAGATTGTTTTGAATCATAAAAGAGCCTTTTAGCACATGCTTTTTCCTTTTGTCTTTTACAGATAAATGCAAGCACTGAGCCAGATTTGCCAGTTTCCCTCCAATTCCAACAGACATTTTTTTTTTAAAATTATTATTATTTAACTTTATATGGTCTGAAAACATTTTTAAAATAGAGACCATCTTACCATTGGGTTGATTTATTTCAATAAATGGTCCACATTTTGCTTTGAAACAAATAAATATTTTTTTTAATTGACTAGTTAGTTACTCCCCCTTTTCATAGGCTTTTGTTTGCTTCCAGAAGGCTGCAGACAGGAAACATTTCATTTCCATTTCAAATCCATTAAAATAATAATTGCATAGCCTGTCCAGGTTTGTATGCTGTTTCTCAGCTAAACAGAAGTTAAGTACTTAGTATACAGACTGTTTCAATTGATGAAACAAAAAAAAAAAGTGTGGCATAATATACTGCTTGAGTACGCTATCAATCTAATGCTCTATCAGTTTAAAGCCCCAGTGTGCTTGTGAAGAATCAGGAAAATAGCAGTTCAAATGTCAGCACTGGATGATGGGATGAAGCTTATTTGATAGAAAAAGAAATCTGAAAACTTGGAGTGAAATTTAACGGTCACTTTAAATTAATCTAAGACCTCTCGACAGAACTGGTAGCGACTCCTCCCTCTCTCCCAGTCTTTTTCTATGACAGATATTCCCACTTTCCTCCATATACCAGCTCTTGGATTCATAGCTGAATGAAGACCTGGACTGCTTTAGTGGTCCCTGGTTTACGTCTTTTCTGGTTGGGTTACTTCTTGCAGGATTCTCCATGGTGGTAAAAGCAGCAGAGCTGTTAGAATAGAGTTCATGCCAGAAAGCAATGGGAGTCAGCTGGCAGAGAAGAGGAAGCAGAAGAAGTTATTCAAAATATTAGGTAAAAACAGTAACAGCTAAAAGCAGTAGCCCTCTTGATTCCCAAGCCAGCTCAAGCCTGTTTGAGAACAAGTCATCTATCAATTTGCTTTTTTTTTTTTTTTTTTTTAAACACAGTTACTCTATTGAAATAATTTGGTGATGAGAACACAACTAAATTCCTTTAAGGAGAAAGAATGTAACATCTGAAATTAGAAGACAGACATATCCTTTCAGAAGTGAAATAACTAGAAAAGCATCTGTAAAAGATTACATGTGTAAGAATTCCAAATAGGATTTAGGAAGAAACTTAGACAAAAATAGGCCTCTCTGGCACTGTTTGGACTACATATTTTACCTGTTTGCTTTTTCAGTGGAGGGGTAGGAGAATGAACTTCTTTCTTTCCTATGTTAAATATTTTTATTTACCTAAGGTACACTATTCCCAGAAAAACAAAACAGGAGAAGTTACGTAAAACATACCGATTCTGTATAGCATCTCATTTAAAGTGCAATCACCATGTTTTTTTAAAAACTCCGTTATTGTATTGATGCCCATAATGGTTAAGCATCTTCAAGCAATGCACTAAAGATTATGACGCTCAACTGCAAAATGCAATCAGAACTACTTGAACTGCTTGGAAACTTGAATTTTTGGTAAGGATTTGTAACTTTGTTTTTACGATCTTTTTATTTTATTTTTTTAAATATGAGTTTATGTTCCTGAAGGTAAGAAATAAACTGGAAAGTAGCAACCTTTGTGATGATTCTAGTTCTTGTAACAATTTGCTTCCTAATCCTGAAAAATGGAAAGACTTTTGCAGACAGGAGTTTAAGAACAGATGAGTCATCAGACAGCCAGTTACCAGGCAGGCGATCACGTGTCTGCTCAGAAACTGACCAATGGCTATATGAGGATGAATATGAGTAAACATTGCTTGTGCTAATGAGCTGGCACTAACTCACCAGGAATTCCACAAACATTTAGCAGGACACATATATATACACAATGTATTGCTATATATGCTATTGCTGTGTATATTCATACTATATGAATGTATATACAATGTGTGTATATGTATAATGTATTTCATAAATATGTATATATTTATGTACGTATGTATTACATGTATATAGCTTCTCTAAACTGAAAGAAAAGTTAGAAGCTAGAACCAGAATCTTCTCTCCTACCACAAATGATGAATTTGGGAAATAAAAGGACATGTTTATAAATAATTTAACTTTCCTTTGCTTAGCTTATGGCACCATAGCAACAGGCTAGGTTTGTGAATCATTACTGGACAGAAATTTTTGCTACAGCCTACCCCAAATTACTTGTGAATTGGAAGTTAATTTTTACTGTTGGTTGAAGAGAGATTGACAGCTATCAAAAAAAGAGGGTAGCTGAAAGCAAAGCCTTACTGTCTGAGAAAGATGCGCTTAATTTCAAATCCTTTCTCTGCTCTCTTGAGAGAGCAGAATTACACTGAGACTAGATTGAATAAGTGTGTAATCATCAGATTATAGGACGACCACCATTTTTTTTTTTTTCTTTTGGCTTCAAATCCAAATATTTGTGAAAGATGTAACAACTTCATCGGGGAAAAAAAAATGGGAAATTTCTTTTGAGACTATATCCAGGAGTCTGGGCAGTATATGCTCAAATCTGCTCAGACAGAGAAATAAAAAAGAGTTTGGGTTTCCCACAGCTGTTCAGTAACAGTCTTAGCTACCAAGGTACTTGTTAAAATAACAGTGAAATCAACCATCCATCCTTCCTTGCTTCCAGTGTTCTGTGAAATGTGCTTACTCTTGTCTTTTACCTAGAAATACCTCAAATGGGAAGTGACGTTTTATTTCAGGATGAATATTTTTATCCTCACCTACTTTGCTAAAGCATCTGCCTCTCCGTTTAACAGGCTATACTGTTTGTATCTTGTCTTGTTTTATTTTTTTTTTGTTTGTTTTTTAAAATCAAGTGGGTCTTACAAATCCTTTTACTTTTGTCCTCATCATTATTAATGTTAGATTTGCCTCAGATATGCCTAGTTTTTTTTTTTTTTTTCCTTTGAGACTCAGTTGATTAAGCTTTTCAAATGGAGTTTACCATCTGTTGTTTGACTAATGGAGGACCATTTACCCAGTTAAGATTTTTTTCCATTCTCTGCTGAAACTACTTTAATTTTAAATTTATGATGAAATTCATTTACATTTCTGAGATGGTGCCAAGATATCACACCCCCCACATGTTACTACTTTTATGAATCTTTTCTGCATGTGTGAAACAGACACATTTGTTTTGCTGAACTGCTAAGCTAGCTGCATATACTACAATTTAAAGTAGTTACACACTGCCCCGAATATAACCAAAGAGTATATGTCAATAAATGTAACCATAGTGTCCGTGAAATTGAATTTGTTTGTGATCCCAATGTTTTGCTTAATATAAGATTTTTTTTTCATTCTTTCATTTCCTGCTTGTTTTGTTGCATGAACATATGTTCATCTGTTACTTCTAAACTGCAAGGAATTTATATTTTGTTAATTTTTATTTATCAAAAAACTACACATTTATTGCTTACAAATTAAAAGATAGAGAATTAAGGATTAGAGATACTTTTGGAATTTAACCATTTGTCTTTCATTAGAAAACCGACTCTTCCTTATCAATATCAAGAAACCTAATCATTAAATAAAAAAGAAATACTAAAGTTGGAAGTAGGAACAAGACAAGTGGGTAAGAAACTTCAGAAGAATGATGGAAACTGATATTCAGACCTTAACCTGCGTTCCCACAAAAAAAGGTGAAAAAATATTTCATGGGTAAGCTTTGTACCACTCAAAATAATTATTTCTAGCCTAGCATAATGTACATTCTTACAACAGGTGACACTAAACAGTTGCCCTACCAGTAATACCATACATATGACATACAATCCTCCAAAAAATTTGTCCTAGCTTTGGCTGTTTTACAGACATCACAGGGCTAGGTGAAGGTGTGACTGGGACTCAGATGGCCACCCAGCAGATGTGCACAATGGAAATCTTACCCAGCTGTCCCAGTGAAGAAAGTCTGTCTGTCTGTCTGCTAAAAAACCAATCACCTCCAATAGAGATTTCAAAATAGTCTGAGTCAAAGTGCATAGGAAAAAAGAGACCAGGAATATGCCTCTCTGAAAACCTGGTCTATTTGGCAAGGGACCCTTGATTTAGCATTCCAAGAGAGCCCTTCAGGAAACATGTCCTGGAGAACAAAAGTGGAGTGAACGCTGATGCTTTCAAGAAAATTTGTATCATTAAAAGTAAGAGGTGCATATATCAGTTCTTTCACTTGCACTGTTGGCAAGATGTGTGACAGGACACGCAAATGCAGATATTCATTTTGCACAAATTCAGTGTGTTATCCCTCTTCCAAATTA
Source organism: Chauna torquata (assembly GCA_013399475.1). Classification (NCBI taxonomy): domain Eukaryota; kingdom Metazoa; phylum Chordata; class Aves; order Anseriformes; family Anhimidae; genus Chauna; species Chauna torquata. Next base: position 82,605 of record VXAL01016728.1, read on the forward strand.
GGCAGGAGGAAATTACCACTTGAAAACCTTTGACATTGCCCTGCAGCAACCCTCTGCACTGTAGACTTTTTATCTCCTAATACAGATCAGAAGAAGGAAGGTCAGAGGCAGCAGAGGGGCAAACAAAGTAAAATAAGTGAGCATTGCTCAGCAAGACAGATTATTTGCCATCTTTTTCTCATAACGTCCAAGAAAACTAGTGCAGATGGTCAAAGAAGGGAATCAAGGGAGAACCTGCATCAGTGGCATCCCTGGTTGCTTAAATTGCACACCTGGCAGTGGAAATTGGTGATGAGATACAAGGATCTAAGCATCTGAGATCTCTGGCTTCAGGAGGCGATGACCTGATAGCTGGTGATGTCCCCAAACTAGCTTGCTGCTTTGAACTTGAAGTCTAGTTTAATATTAAGACGGTGCTAAGTAAAAATGATGCTGAGGCAGCCAAAACTGCTGCCTGATGAACTGGTACTGGTGAAGAGGTGCAAGGCTCTGATTTTGCAGATCATCATCTGAAATTTAGCAAGGTACTGTAGCACCAGAGAAGATTTCAGGGTGAGCTTGAACAGCTGAACAAGACTCAAAGACAGCTGCAAAGTGCTAGAAAGTCTTGTCATTACTGGTGTTTTCTGGAGAAGGCAAAGAGGAAAGCTTGTTTTTCCAAGGATCCTGGAGCTAATATTCCTAAGGGCATTGGGGTTCTTTGGAAGAGTCAAGCTCAACAGAAGGCTTCCTTTCTTGCTTGAGTATGGATTTCCAGAGTTCTCACTTTTGCTTGTATTTGAGAGGATTTGAGACAGATGCAGCTGTGAGATTTTGCAGGCATGTGACTCTCTCCAAGAAGCTTTGAACTGCAGGAGCATGAGTCAGAAAATGAAAGGTGACCTTGCTGGTGACATAAGATTAAAGCAGATGTTCAGAGAAGGCCCTGAAATCCAAATAGGCACAGGATAAAAATTTCTATGTAGTATGAAAAATCAGCAGTGTGCTCTGACTCAGCAGGCTGCTTGAGCAGTAGTGAAATGGAAATGGTTGTTTTGATTCTTTACAGGATAAGCACTGAGCAGGAGTAGGTAGGGACTATAGCATAAAGCTATGGCACCTTGCTAACTGTAGGCAAAATTCTCCTATCAGCTGTAGTCAACTCTTACTCAGATAAATTTTATCTGTGGTCTGTATTACCTGTGAAAATGTGCTCTGCCTTCTTCTAACTTCCTAAACACAGTTTTTGAGCTTTTTGAAAACTTTCCCAGCAACTTACATAGAAAATGCACACTACTTGTGAAAGAACTAGTCTGTATGATACCTTGTTATAGTCATGTGGGAAGTTTGGTTCCTTGCCTATGAGTATTTGACATCTGAACTGTTGTAAACAGACAAGGGAAAAAGAAATGGTGCTCCAGCAAAGCAAACTGGAGCAGTTACATTCAAGGTACAGACACTACAAAGAATTAACATAGAAACATGACACAGACAACAACATCTTACTGATTACATCCTGTAACTACTAACAAAACACATCTGCAGTAAAGATGGCGTGCCCACCTTCTTTGCATATCCTGATGAAATCATACTAAATCAGATAGTGATTAAAGTCACTTTAGCTAAACTGTGCTGAGGATTTGAATCTATGCTTTTAAATCTTCTTTTGCATTTCAGGAATGAGAGCTTTCAATTATGCATCCATCTGTGCCTTACTGTACTACATCATGAATGTAGAGTCTCAAAATGCTTCTTGCAGACAAAAATGAACAGATAGAGTTGTACTGTGTATGCAATAATGGAACTCACCGATAGACAACGGGCCAGAAAAAATAGTTAAAAATCATGCAAGTCTTGCTTAAGTTCTACTTTGGAATGTTACACAGCTCAGTTATTTTTTTCACTGGACAAGTGAAAGGTGAAGTTCACCCTAACACATTTTCTGGGTCATAATTCCTTTGTTTTTCCCTACACTTTCACGTACAATTGCTCCTATCCTGTATTAGAGTGGCGATTGGGATGTCTTTAGCACCATTCAGATCAGGGCTCAGTGTTCATCGCCACGTATCAAAGTGCTGGTGTTTCAGTTCCCTGACAGCACAATGAATAGGGTTTAAGCATTCTTTTCAAGTGCTGCTAAAGTTCTTTCAAGTTTCAAAGTGCCCTAATATTCCATGATGAGAGCACCTTGTAAAAGAGTTGAATAAAATCCCAAGTGTGTTAATATAGAAAGAGCAGACAAAGCACCCTTAATTAAGTATCTTGAACTGAATAGTTCAGTGAAATGCACTTTTATATAATCTATTAGATAGAAAAATAATACAATCAAACATTCTTATATACCAGTGGCAGAAAACCTACCTTACTAGGTATTCAGAATTTGTTATGAATCAAGGGAGTAATATCTACCTGAAGATCAGAATTGACTGAGAAAAGAAGGCCTGGGGGCGAGGGAGAAAAAAAAAAAAAGGAAAAGAAAAAAAAAAAAGAAAGCTTACAATTAGTGTAATAGGAGAAACCTAGCCAGTCAAGAACACTAGGCAATTCCAGAAGTATACAGTAACAGGAAAGGTCCATAAAGTGCCACCTAATACTACTTAATATTTGCAGGAGTTGATCTTATTTCTTTTCCATCATGACTTTTTGGTAGTTATGTAGAAAGCCAATGAATGGCTTTATGCCATTTTCATCATCAGACCTCTCCTACGACTCAGCGTTTGGCATTTCCTGCAGGATTATCAGATATGCCTTCTAAGATTTTCCACTTCACACCAAATTGCATATGAGAGTCATGGAGAAACACGAAAGATAGAAATTTACTGTGATACCCTAGCTATTTTTGCTTCTCCAGAAGATAAGCTTTTCTTGGGATAAAGCAAAAAGGGGAATAAGAATGGATGTGCCATTCATATTCTCCTTTTCTAAGGAAATCTTCTAATTGAATCTTCAATACCACTTCTTGGATCTAGGAGAGCAACTGTAACTGGAGAAAGTGCACAAACTTTTGATTTCTGGGTCTAAGCAGTGTTCACTGAGTCCACATAAACTAATTCTATAAAATATAATTGAATTGTATGGGAGACATCACTGTAAGGCTTGATTTACTACTACCACCAAATCCCTCTGCCACAGACAAGAATATTCTCTGCACTTCCTACTTGATGAATAGTCCTATGTTTCCAAATGCACATTCTGTTGCTAGTACTATGCCACAGAAACTCAAAATTTTCCCTTGAATTCTTCAAACTCCCAGTGATCACGAGGACTGTCTTTATTTTTAAACTATTTCCTAATAAATGTTAAATTTCAGTTAATTACTTTTTGTTTTTAAATAGAAAAATCCCAATGGTAGCATTTTAGCTTGTCACTGAACACCAAGTCACTTAATGAAGAAAAATAAAAATAGCAAGTTAGATGTAGAAATCAATGGTTTACTATGCAATATCCATTGACCTTCAACATGAGAATCACAGTCAGGAAAAATATGAATTATTTATACAGCATTCCACATATTTCAATAACACTGAAATAGGTATTCTTTCTCTATGAGGAATAAAAAGATGCAGGCCAATTCTCATATCAGAAAAAAAACCCCCAAAAAACTAAAAACAAAAAACCTTGCTTTGTGTGCAATAAATGTAAGGAAAGGTGGTTTTATGCAAGGTGTTTTAAAAGAAGACTGGCACATTTGTATAGGAGCATACTGCAATCCAGACCTAGTACTTCTAATAGCATCAATGACTTTTTCAACTGCTCTGCTACTGTTTAATGACCATCATCCCCAAAGTTCAGGCTTGCTTAAATGGAGCAGCAGAACATCTTAGGGACGGTGAACACCCAAAGGTTCCAATTTTGTACCCAAGAAGGTTAGAAAAGCAAAGTTCCTTGTCATGTATACTAATAACAACTTGAAAATAGCTACATTCACTTTAAGCACCTTACAGGTGCTTAAAGAATGCTTTAAGCAGTAACTTAAACTGTTGATACTTCCAGTGTAGACAAAAGAAAAAAAACAAACAACCCCCCCCCAACCCTTTAGACTGCACACCAGTGAGGAACTTACCCTGACAATTTCTGTTGAGGCGCAAAGTACTTCATAAAGCCAAGGGATTAAAAAATTATTTTTTTTAATAGAAAATTTCGAAGCAAGGCCTTTGCTAAAAGCATGGCAGTAAGTCAAAAAGAGCAAGATTTTGTTGTTTCATGTGTAGCTGTGAATGACGTTGATTGTAATGCCGTGAGCATATTGCCATTTATTGGTGCTAAATTCAGACTTTATTTAGGCATACATCAATTATCATCTTGTATTTAAAGTATTTTGACCACTTGCATTAGATTTGAGTATGGAAGTGAGCTAATATTAACTCTTTTGCAATTGTTATTGTTACATACTTAAGTAATTTTCACTGACACCGTGCAGATTCATCTATTCACACAAAGTAGTTAAATCTGACAGTTTTTTTTTTTTTCCTTCTTCTTCTATCTGTAGGGGAACATTTTGGGTTATTCAGTTTGTTTTAATCTTTTGCTTACATCTTTTAAGAAATCCCTAGAAGAGCAGCACTGACTACATTTTTTTATAAGATTTTGCTTTCTTTTCCTAGTTCTGGCTAGCTCTGGTTACAGCTAGAAAATTCCTTCTTAGTTTTGTTTTCTATCAGGTTTTAAGATGAGATATAACTTTGTTTTGCTCATCCTGATTTACTGCAAATTACCTAAGGGCCTTCAAAAAAACCCAAGCAAACAGGAATCCTACATCTCATATATACATGCAAACACTTAGGGAAGCCATACTAACGACAATAGCTTTCAGCAACGGTGAGTCAGACTAAGGGGGGAACATGATGATATCTTACTGCACTCAAGCATGTCTTTGAAGCCTAAATTCACCTGGAAATTCAATTTTCTATTTGCGTCACTCATTAGTTCTTAGGAAAAAGCCTGAGGTTTGAAAGTCTGCTTTCCTCCAATTATTGATACTTTTTTTGTTTGATCTAAAAATCTTCTGTACATTTGCTGTGAACTGGAATTCCTGACAGCTGGAATTATCTTCTTAGTTCTCTTAAAGAGGACGTAATCACTCATTGTCAAATGTACACTTACAAACAAAACTATTTCATTTCTTATAATCCATATCCAGTAGATATATTTTTAAATGAGATAATTTACATAATAGTTGAAAAAGATTTTGCTGCAGGAAACCACAGCAAAAGCTATAAGAAAACAGAATTTTACCCTGGAAGAAGCAGTAAAGCAGTTTATCTACCAGACTTTGGCAAACTGAAGGTTTCCACTAGAGTAGGTCAATAATAATCAAGGAATCCACTTCTCTCAGGTAACACATATAATGGGAAAAGGAACTTGGAGACATGATGTCTCCTTATACTTTCTAATACTAATACTGCAATACTTTTTAACAGCCTGCAGGCATTTAATCTGACAAAAGTCCCATATTCTTATTTTACTGTCAATTAAGTAAAAGGTTGTGTTTTGAGGAAATGCTACTATTATTTTATACTTGCATATTCCTTCTGCAAGAAAAATGGAGTTGGTAATCACTAAGAAACTCAAAAGAAGTTTGAAAATTTATACTTCCTAGTATGCCTATACTTCCTAGATAGCCATGCTTCCTAGCTAAGAATTTCTACTTCAGTGCCTGATAAAATTATGGAGAAGATTATTCTGAGAGTTATTGAAAAACACCTGAAAGACAATGCAGTTATTGGTCATAGCCAACACGGGTTCATGAGGGGAGGGTCCTGCTTAACAAACTCAATTTCCTTTTATGACAAGGTCACCCATCTAGTAGACCAACAGAAGCCAGTTGATGTAATCTTTCTGGATTTCAGTAAAGCTTTCGATACTGTTTCTCACAGTATCCTTCTGGACAAAATGTCCAGCGTACAGCTAGATAAATTAGTAATACAATGGGTGAACAATTGGCAGATGGGCTCAGAGGTTTATAGTAAATGGGGTTTCATCAGGCTGGCGGCCAGTCACTAGTGGGGTTCTGCAGGGCTTCATTTTAGGGCCAGTTCTCTTCAATGTTTTCATAAATGATCCAGATGCAGGACTCAAAGGTATTCTAAGTCTGCAGATGATATTAAATTGGGAGGAGCTGTTGATTCCCTCAAGGGCAGAAAAGCCTTGCAGAGAGATCTTGACAAATTAGAGGGCTTGGCAATCACCAACAGTGTGAAATTTAACAAGAGCAAGTGCCGGATTGAGCACCTGGGATGAGGCAACCCTGGCTTATGTACAGACTGGGGGATGAAAGGCTGGAGAGCAGCCCCGTGGCAAGGGATGTGGAGGTTTCAGTCGATGGCAAGTTGAATATGAGTCAACAGTGTGCCCTGGCAGCCAGGAGGGCCAGCCATGTCCTGGGGTGCAGCAGGTATGGCACTGCTGGCCGGTCAAGGGAAGGGATTGTCCCGCTCTGCTCTGTGCTGGTGTGGCCTCACCTTGAGTACTGTGGGCCGTTTTGGGTGCCACAATATAACAAAGACATAGAACCATTAGAGAGTGTCCCAAGGAGGGCTATGAAGATGGCAAAGGGTCTAAAGGGCAAGATGTATGAGGAGCGGTTGAGATCACTTGGACTGTTCAGCCCAGAGAAAAGGAGACTGAGGGGAGGCCTCATGGTGGCCTACAGCTTCCTCACGAGGGGACTGGAGGTGCAGGGCTGATCTATTCTCTCTGGTGACAGCGACAGGACCCAAGGGAACAGCATGGAACTGCGACAGGGGAGGTTCAGGCTGGATGCTAGGAAAATGTTCTTCACCAAGAGGGTGGTCGGGCACTGGAACAGGCTCCCCAGGGAAGTGGTCATGGCACCGAGCCTGCTGGAGTTCAAGAAGCATTCGGACAATGCTCTCAGACATATGGTCTGATTTTTGGGTGTTGCTGTGCGGAGCCAGGAGTTGGACTGACGATTTTTGTGGGTCCCTTCCAATTCAGGATATTCTATAATTCTATGATTCTGTGATATCTGACCAGTTTATCAAGTCATCCATCATAATGGCATACAAAGCAGGGAATTCTTATGTGCCTATGTAACACTTTAGCAGAATGATATGCTCAATACTAAAATTCTTAGTAAGATTTAAGAACTGAAAGGTTGAGCCATAAGTGAACTTTTATTCTTCAGTAATGTCATGCTGCCAAAAATAAAATCTGATAACAAAATCAATTTCTCTGTGAAACAGTAGTCTAATTTAAACATCTTTGGCATTTACTGATTTATGTTTGTTCGATTTTAAACCTTCTCTTGTATATTAAGTGATCCCAGAGATTTTCCCTCGACAAGAAAGAATAAGATGTCTGTTACTGCTTTCTGGTACAGTTTTTCCTGAAAATAAGAGCTGATTGAACAATACCTGTAATTCACTGTTAACAGCCTATTCCCATTAACTAGTGCTGTGCAGTACATATGAAGGTCAAGTTTTTGCAAAGTACATTTCTTGATTTGTGAAAGTTAGACAAAAACATTATTTTTCTACTTTTCTTCCTCTAGATCTTCCTCTACTATGACCAAAAAAGAAGTAAATAGATAGAGGAATGTATGGATTAGAACACATATGTTCTTTTCAATCTGTTTTACAGTGAAGATATACAAAGTTCATGATCTTGCAGATGAAATCTTCCCTTGTGGAATAATTGAAACAGTCTCTGTTTACATCTATACTAATTTTTCTGTTAAATTGATGGGAAAAAAACATTTGTATGTATAAATAGAAGAAGTATTAAATACTATGTCATAGTCTAATTTCAATTATTTAAATATATCTTAAGAAAGTCAGCATAATCCAAAATAACTCCCAAAATAATTAAGTTCTTCTGAGGAAAACATATATTTTTGAATGTATAGCAAGCTAATTGAATGTATAGCTATACTAATTTGTAATGAAGTCTCGATCCAGTGCACTGAGAGACTGCTTTGAGAGGGAGAGAGAGAGTCCATGACATCAGAAGAATTCTTTCTGCAACACTGAGGAAGAGACTTTATATATATTGTACAAACCTAAGGTAGGAGTCAAGACTCTCTTTCCAAAGTGGTCAGATAGTGAAGACGGAGACGTACTTAAAAAAAGGTGGGGGAAAAGACAGGCAAGACAAAATCTCATTTATGTAGACTTTTTATCTACTACAAATGACAAAAAAAATCTATTCTGCTTTTACAACAGTGTATACAAATTCATGCCAGAAACAGTGGCTCCAAGTACTCAGAAGTCTGGTTTACCTTCTAGATAAAGTTTTTAAGAAAGAAAAAGACTGTTAACCCCCCAATATCCTTTTCCCTGGTATCTTCCTTCTCATCACAACTCTTATGCATCCAGTCCCAAACTTCCTTGCTTTCTTTCCTCAAGAAGTGAGGGATAATAGAGGTGATACTTCAGAGGACTCCAGGCTCCTCCATGTCTCTACATGCTTTTTAAAAGAACAAACTTAATCTGCATCCAGTATTATCAGTTTGTTAATCATCCAAGAAAGAAGGCAATTTCCATGTTCTGTTTTTCAGGATGTTAAGAAACCAGTCAGTCTCAGTAGGGCATGACTGAAGAAAATTTATTTTCCTTCATGGCTGAAGCTCTATTTCCCCAGACCATTGAACAACCTACTTTCTTTGTTCTCAGGAAAGGATCAGATTACAAGCTAATCAGTTTAGATCCTGTGGCATTACTGGAAAGCAAAGCATAGGGCAATAAACTAGCACTATAGGTCCTACCTACATATTTATTAACAAATAGTATTTACAAAGCAAATAAATGTTTTCTGGCAAAAGCTGCAGAGTTATTTTCAAATGTCAGGCACATCATGGATAAAATCTATGTAGTTTGTGACTTGTTCTGAAGAACATTTTTCTTCCATATAAATGCTGCCACTGGATTTATAGCCAAACAAGTCAACAAAATATTATGGGCTCTTCCACAACCATAGCATAATCTCCACAACATATATAATAAGAGCATTATGCTATGCCAGACATTGTGTGGGCAGTGCTATATTTATATTTCAGTTACTACCATAAATATAAAAGAGTCCAACATTGGTTTTACTACGAGTTATATATTTTCAGTACATAAAAAACATTTTTTTAAGTGAATGTTGGATCTAAATTCTCAGTATTACAGCCTAACAAAAATGTATCCCTTCTTGATATTTCTGTGGGTTTTAACAGACCTTTGTGTTGGTGGCACTATAAAGGCAAAAATAAAATAAAATAAAATAATAATGATTAAAAATTAAAAAAAAAAAAACTCTCTTCAGTGGCATTACAATATCCAAATGAATCAATGGTTATAGGTGCTCTCTGCTTTCAAGGACCTGCCAAGAAATAACCACTGGACAAATCTCTAGAAAAAGGAAGGTGACAGACATAAAATTCTCTCTTGAGCTAAAGAATATAAGTAAAGAAAAAAGGGAAGGAATCTCTGTGTATGGCACAAAGAGCAAAATCTGCCTTTTCCATGGATTTATGCACATAAGTGAGTCAAGTTCCCAGTGGAAGTTTGGGTGAACTAAGCTTCAGATGACTGTGTAAGCGTAGGATTGTCAGCAGCCCTCTGAATAGATATGAAGACAGAGTTTATACATGGCTTTCTTGTTATACTGCTAAGTCACCCTGAAGAAAATACATTCAGATTGCTGAAAGCAAAGAATTGATTGTTAAGGATAGAACTTTCATGATGAGCTACAGGCAGGCTCCTCCAGCTAATAGCATCACCCAGCTTTCCCACACTCCCAGCCATTAGCACAGAATCCCATCTTTTGCTCTTTGCCTCACTGTCCGGCTGGCTCTCCAACAGCACCATTAACAAAGAAATAAGGTTTTCATCGTTTATTACTGTGATACATCTCCCACCACAACTGGTGATGTCACAACTGATGATGGAACTTGTTGTCACAACAAGCTTGTGACAGTTCTTTCATCATCCTATTGAATAGATAATTTATTACAGATATTAATTAAAGGAGAAATTGATTTTCTGGTATTAGATAAATCCCAAAGTTGACTCAACAATTAAAGGAGATCTTTAACATGCAATAGAGTGACCTAGAGAAAAAAAGTTTAACAATATTTCTTTAGACGTAAGTACTTTATGTTAACACATTATTTCATTCTGAAGTAGTCTAACAGCATAAATGTTTCAATTCTGTCTGCAAATGCATAACTTCTAGATTCTTGTCTAAAACTGTTTCCTTAAAAGCTTGGTACTTTTCATGATAATTTGTAAAGCATCTTAATTTCTCATAGAAATTTCTTAAGCAGTTCTTTATTTCCAATGTCTACTTTGCTTTTGCTGGTCATTTTAAGCATCTGTGAAGGTTCTGCTACTTAAGAAGAGGAGATTCATATAAGTGGTTCATCCTAATATTTGATAATGAGAAAAGTTTTCATTTAATATTCCCTCTATTCATGAACGTCGTTTGATCACATACATGCCAACTTCAGTGTGCATTCAGTGCCACTTCGTTTCATTATCTTCTCAAAGAGTACCTCTTATTTTCTGCTTATGAAAAAAGGCCCCTAAGGCTATCAAAGAATTATGCATATGTATCTTCAGTATAAAATGAAAACATCAGCTTGTTCCTGTGCATGCGTGATGTTTTTATTTCCATTCATCAACACCATTTCTAATCAGAATCACTCAGCATTAAATGGTTTCTTTTCTATTTATCCAGTTAGTTTTGTTTCACTGTCATTCAGCTGCTCTTCTTCTGGTGATTGTTTTTAAATCTTAGCTTTTGTTTGCATCATCTTTCATGTTGTGTCTCCTTCTGCCACTCAGCCTTCCTTGCCTTAACTTTGTTTTCCTCTGGCTCTACTTGCTTTATGTCTCACATTCAGCCTTTCCACAAGCCTCTGAGGTGGCCATGTGTCATTGTTTCTTGGCATCTAATGAGAATGACAAAATAGGCAATTGTAATAAGCATAACCACCTGATTCCAACTTCTTGTTCCTTTTTAATTCTGTGTTTGAAACAAATGCATTTGTTTACATTCCTTCCAGTCATTTAATTAATTTTCTGAAATGTGCCATGGCAAAGAAAAAACACTAAATGAAAACAAGAATTTCAGCTCATCATCAGCGAATGAGAATAGAATTGACTAGACACACCTGGGATACTTGGGAATGCATATACACACCAATTTCATTATAGTTAAGTGGACTCAGTGTAATGTTTTGTCCTTATGTATTACAGGGAGTTATTTAAATGATTCTAACCAAAATTGCTGGGATATTACTACATACAATTCCAAATTGTTAAATTCTGATACATCAATACTAGCTGTTATTGTTCTTGATACAAAGGATAAGCCTTCAAGCTCTAATAACTGTTCTCAGTTTCCTAACCACCTAGTCTGCCAGCTAGTTTCCTGTTCTAGTTACTGCTTTCTCCATTCATTAATAGTCTGACTTGAACTGTTACCCACTTTGCTAGGTCTGATGTCCCTCATATTTCTTGACTGTCCAGCATCAATAATGAACACAGAGGTGACACATCCCATATAATTTAGGGAGGGACTAAAGTCCAGAGCATGCTTCTTCATACTTTGGTGGAAAGTCTGAAAAGAGAAATGCAGTAAGGAAGAAGCCAAAAGTGACTTCCACCAGAAGGATAAAGAATCCAGCAAGTATGACTGGACATTCATTCAGACTTTCTGTCTCTCTAACACTGGTTTCTGTCATGTGCTTATGGCTCATTATTCCAGTGCCCCCTATGGAGATCTGTGAAGCTTTTCTCCTTACTTAATTTCCTTTAGCTTTTTTTTTCTTTTTTCAGCTGATCTCTTTATTACTAACTCTTAACTCCCCTGTGAGTTCCCCTTCCTCATACTGTCTGTGCCTTATTTATTCTGAGGTGAAAATTTTCATGCCTGAATGCAAATCCTCTACTTTTATATTTTCATGCCTAGCAGAATGGGTCCTGTCGTTTATTAGTCTTTATTATAATGAAAAATATAATTGCTACTTAGATGGGATTCAGTGAAGTAATTTTTATATTAACTTCCAGTAGACACTAAAGGGAAAATGAAAGTTGCCAGCCAATAATTTTACATGGCAATATTTTGCATACACGATGTTTTATGTAAAAAGGCTCTCAGATACGTTTCTCATTGCAGTGGTCTATCATCATTTGATGTATTTGTTCTTATGTTTTTTGCATGAATGCCCTTTGAAAGAATGGACTGTAACTCCAAAGATGACTATATGATGGAAAATTCGAGCAATAGTTCAATGATTTTACAAACTATACAGTCATGCAAGACATATTGTTCCCTCAAGTTCTGCTAGATATCTCTACATTTAATTATTTCAGAAATACTGCTCTCAGATGCTTAAAATTGGGACTGTCATTAAATCGAAACTTCAAGAAAGCCCTATTTCTTGCATTAGAAAAAAACCTTACACATACAAATTTTCTGATTCTTGCATAAATTTTGTTCAGATTCTAGATTAAAAACATTAAGAAGGTAAACAATATCAACATTTCATGCATCCTGCAGGGTTTCCTGATTTCCATTGTGTTTGGCTTCTTATACATACTGACAGAAGTTAAGGGTAGCGGACTTTTGTGCTCTTGCAAATAACATTTACAGCCCCACTTATTGACACCATACCTGCAAATGCTCAAAAGGACAGTCATGAAAAATATAATCTATTTGGAAAGTGTTCAAAACCAGGTTTTTGGTAACATGTTAATTACTTTTCCTTCCCCACTGCTTCCCCTCTTGGCAGTACAATAGAAACCGATCACAAAATTTTACAGACTTCATTTTGCTAATCAAGCCAATCCATCTTTGTGTAAGCTAAACTGTAAATCTTTCTTCTAGCATCCTGATAGTCCTTCTGTATCCTGACTATTCTTTGTATTATTTTTCCTTGAATATTGGTGATCAGAACTATGCCAAAGATTAGGTTATGTTATAGTGCATATGATTATCTGCATGACTATGGATAGGGCTACCTGCACACTGAGGTTTCGAAAAATTTGATCTTGAATTATGGGCAACCAAAACGAACAAAGTCATGACTGGGCCTGCTCCACTTTGTAGCACAGGAGGATGAGAAGCATTTGAAGTACATTTCTGAGTGAAATTTGGATAGCCAAAATACTCCTTTCTAAAGCATGGAAGATGTAAGTGAATAATAATTGAAAAATATGCTATTTACAGTGACAGTATGTCTTTCAAATATGACTGAGGCATATAAAAGACACACTTCCACATTTTTATTTCCTATAGGCAAGTATAGAGTCAAAGATTTAATTTTTGAATCGTCAGTATTAGGAAAATTGGAGTCAATATTCATTCCCAACTGAGTCTCCTTTACCACCAAGGCCTGTAGATCACTTCCTTTACTTCTGATGTACTATGCTTGTGTATGAATGCATATAATTTCCTTTGAAACTTCAGAGTATTCTTTCTGCCCAAAATAAATTTTCTCAGGATGTAATAAATATTATAATGCATTAAAGCGTTTCTCATGATCTAGCTCACAATGAAAAATAATTTGGTGTTTCTGTCATCTGAGTTCAAGTAAATATTGTATCAGGCTTCTGGTTTCCAAGACTACATCTGAAAAGACATTACACTTCCACATTTGGAGAATGAATGATGTTTAAAATCTAACAGCTTTATGGAAATAGAAATACTATATTCAGAAATACTACTTCCAGAATAGAAAACTATCACTGGAATAAGTAAATTAATTCTCCTTTTCAAATCATCAACTCAGTTATGTTTTTCCTTATTCTAACTTCATTTCCGTCCAGCAAGTCTATCTTTCTATCTCTCAACAGTTCCTAATGATTTCTCTGGTAGTTTTCTATTAATCCATGTACAAGAGTGTCAGAGAGAACATACTTCTTTCCCTCAATCTACTCAACAGTAACAAAGAATACTCCTACAATAATTAATGCTCTTAAAACACAATATTTATGTGCATTTTTTCCATTTTTTTTCATGGCCTACATTATACAGTCATTTTTCTAAAACAACTGATGAATAGTTGGAGGCAAGGCTTTATTTCACAGTCACTGATCTGAGTTTTGATTTCTTACTCAGCTGAACTCTTTTCCTAAACAACTGATATTACCCGGAGTGAAACTTATTTATGAACTGCAAAAATCAGTTCTGATAAGTCTTTTCTCTCTAAAAACGTTCTTGCCTTTGAAGGATTCTTGATCCCCTCTATCATAGGCATTTCACTAATTGCTCTTAGCTCACTTATAGAAGATACAGCACAGAACACAAATGACAATGTGAGCAAAGGTTGCTCTCCACTGGAAAAGATATGATCCAAGTTATTCCTCTGTGACTGCCCTCATGGAAGTATCTATGACTCTAATTAGTCTTTCCTAATGTTTATTCTTAATTGAGGGTGCAGAAACCATACAGCATGAGTATGACGGACTGCATTTCCCTCACAATACCTGTCACAAGGATAACAGTAACTGATGGTGACAGCCCAGAGGCTATATTGACTTCAACTTGACTGACTAGATGTTGAGTACAGGTACAATGTTGAGGCTGGCAATAGTTTATTAAAGAATGGAGGGAATTTTTTTTGTTTTGCTTTGAAATATTAGGCCTTATATTTCATTTTAGAAGAATAGCCTAAGACATTGTTTGTTTTTCATATGGCCTTTTTTTCTAAGACTATGAATCGTTACATGAAAAGGAGCAAAAAGAGGATGAGTCAGTTAAAAACTTCAGTTCTGCATATGTACTTATTTTCTTAAAGAGTTAAGGAGTCTGACAGAAAGAGCAAGCCTACATATGTGAGTTGCACTTTGGCTTATTTGTGCCTGGTGAAATTAAACAAAATTTTTTTAGTTACAGTGCTAGCTTCTCTCATGTAAATTTTCTGTTATAAATCTTAGTTAAACTGTAGGACTTGTTTCCTTTGAAAATAATACAAGCACTGTTGAGAAATCAAGTTCATCTAATATGGATGTATTAACGAAAGTCAAAATATTTTTCTCTACATATATGCATTGGTAAATTATCCATATGCATAGACACCATGGCATCCAACTTCATGAACTGTGAATCAAACTTTTACCTATATCTTTGAACTTAACTAAGCTATCAAAACCATTGCAAATATATCAAGATTTAGTATGACTAGAGAAAACAATGCTTTCTGAAATAATGCTTTTTTAACTACCGCTGACTTGTAGAACACAATTTAAGGAAAATACACATAGAAATTAGGATCTTTGAGATAAACAACAATCTTCTTCCACATACCTGAGTTTATAGTCCAGAATAACATGAGAGTTATTGGCCAAAATTTGCTCCTGCTGAAGCCACAACTATGTGTAGATTTTAATGACAAATCTGTCCATAGGCTAGTAACCTATGGACATTAATTAAATCAGATATCTTCATTTTGTTGAAGATAGAATGTATGCAGCTACTGCATCTTGTTCAAATAATAATACACTAGAAGTCCAATTCATGTCAGCTTAATTATGCTTTATGCCACTGTTATTCAATTACTATCATATCTCAAATAGCAACTAAGCAATTGAACCATAAAAAAAAACAGTTTTTTTAAACTTCCATATATGATGAACAGCTTGTATAGACTAACAAATTACATTTAACTGCTTATTTATTGATTTTCTTGCTGTTCCCTAGAGCACAATCTGAACACCTGCTATGCATCAGAAAATATGTCCACTGAGTATTACAAAAAAAGTGTACACAGTTATGCTCATTTAGTAGGAAAATGTATAGACTAATTAAGCAAGACGCCTTCAGTTATACAAACTCTTAGGAACAGAATTCACAGCAAAACCTACACCTCTTGAAACGCAATTCAAGAACTATTCAATAAAGCATTAGACTGCTTGACATAGACATTTATTTTCATTTGAAGGTCGAAAGCTTTTTAATATCGCTACAAGGTATTTTTGATGAAAAGACATCTATCCATTGCTACTAGAATAGTCCCTGATAATATTCTATCTGCACAAAGTAGAAAAATTTGGCCACATGTTGGAAAGTGTTTGTCACAGCTATTTGAGAATATGATTTGACATTTTGTCTGATCCATCATATATGAGAATAAGTGCTTGAAGTATAGCAAATCCTACAGTAAGATACAAATATAGAGTAAACTTTTTACCCAATAGACACCAAATACAGTAGATCGGAGTTGCATCCCTCCGAAGCTGTGAAATTAAATAGTATGAATCAGTATTCACACTGACTCCAACCTGCTTTAAGAGATCTTTGGTATCTCAAAAGATTGCCTCCATACTGTGTGATTTTCTTTTGTTCGTTTTTTAAATCCAGATGTCTTACTTTAAATCTGACCTGGAACTCTTGAGAGATTTTTTTTTTCCTTCTAGTGGGTGTTAGAATTATTTCTTTACATGTAAGGAATAGGTGAGGTAGCATTAATGCAGTCCATGACAGTTATGTTTGCTTTGTTTTCCTCTTTTTAAAGTTAGATTCTGAGCTGACATTAGTATTCAGCACTATATAGTTTTACTGCAATATTCATTAAAAACAAACCTGCTTTCTAAAATTTTCACTTCAGCAGTACATTTCTATTGTCTTAGGCTTTTTTTGCTCCCCCCCCTGCCCCCGCCAGGAAACAGTAGATATAAGTACCTCCAACAAAGTTCAGGGAATGTTATTTAAAGATGCTTGCTATGTAATGCTAAGTAGCTCGAGGCTGAATACAGCCACTGAGATCTGCATGATTATTGAAAATTAAGTAAGACAAATCAGAAAAGTTCATCCTGCAATGTATTCTTGAAAGAGTAATAAAATATTTACAGACTTGTAATAATGGAAGCACCCATTCTAGAGGACTTCAAAATTTGGAATTTTATTTATTTAGTCTATCTTTCAAATTGATACAAAAAAATAAGTATATATATTTCAGAGCAAAATTACTATACATTTCTGTTCCTTATTATAGTTATGAAAGATTACCAGCATCGAAGGGTATAATGAATTCCAGAAGTATCTCAGATACTACATCTGTGAACGTGTGCATATACCAAAAATTTTCCATAAGTATTTTCTGCATATGCTAAATGGTTACTTTTAGGTAGCATGGCATTTTAAAATAATTAGCAATTGACATTTAATTTGAGTGAAGTATCATGTTAGCATTCTGTCACAATGATCACCCTTGATTAATTAAGGTTAGAAGGGCTGAAAATAATAAATAAAAGTTTAACCTGAGATAAATGCATTTTGTTGGCAGTTAAATCTGATAGGAAATTGAGGCTGACAAAGTAGGTCCTGCAGCAGTGAACAGTGAACAGCCCTGTAAAATAATGCTAGAAGCAAAATGGAAACTTTTTTCTTAAATTTGTATTTGAATTTCTACAGAATTTGGATAAAAGTCTATCAAAAGATTTCAAGAACTTTGGATTTGTTGATGAAGGAAAACTGAGTAGGAAATATTCTTGCCAGTTTAGAAACACTGGGAAAAAAATCTACTCTGTACAAACAATTAGGTCATTATTTATTTTATCTCAATTAGCCTTTAGTTTCTCATCTATGAAGGAGTTTATTTTTTAGATAGCCTGATAAACTACTTTGAAATACATTAATTATTAAGTTTGAGGGCTTCCAGAAAATGCCCCTCTAGAAAAACCCTCTTTCATGTGAATCAGGGTGCAGGCAGGCAAGTCACAGTGCATTGGTACCACACAGTTAAAAGGGAGACTATTTAAAAGTATCTGCAAAATCTTAGATAGCAATACAAAGTGTTTGTTCATTGGATGTAATGAATATAAAGCCTTTCCAACGCCACTTACTCTTTTGAATCTCAGTGAAATTAGTAACAAAAAAAGAAATAGCTGAGGCACCCTGCAGTGCCTCAAGAAAGTAAGATGAAGTCTTACTTTGGAGCACTATATTCAATTTCCAGAAAATAAATTCTACTCAACAGTCCATTAAAACAAACAAACAAACAAAACCAAATGAAAACAACAGAAAAAAAAAGCCCTACTCTAGCAATCTCTTTATTGTAGGGAAGCACTACAAAATCCTTGAGATCAAAGCACCAAATGGTGGTAAAGCCAGTAGAAAAAAGAGGAATTACAGGAATTATAATATCCAAGGATTTTATCAATAGGCCAGGAGATAACTGTTTGACACTGCTTACTGTAAAAAACTCAAGGAAGGTTCCACATTCTCCTTTCACTTGGATCTCAAAGTCAGTTACCAGGAAAACTGTATTGCCTATCTAGGATTTTTATTATTTTTCCCCCATCTTATTTTTTCCAGAGATCCAAAAGCAAAGGACTTGTCTCTATTATGATATCCAGCCAGGGAATCCTCACTGAAGAATTGATAGGTTTCATAAAACAATTCTTTAAACCTTGATACCCCAAAAAATGAAGATAGCAAGCTTCCTCTACAGACTATAGAATAAAATGTTGCCACACAGCAGCCTCTTGCTGGCTGACCTAGAAGACACAAGCTTGCATGCTAACATGCAACATAGTGATGACACCCATCCTGTTTTGAGTAATTTACAAAGCCAAGACACGTGTTCAGAGTACTCATTTAATGATGTTGTCAACATTGTGCGTTCCATTTCCACTCAAAACTGATTTCTTTCATCAGCACTTCCCCCAGACTACAGGAATATTTACAGGAAAATCTATGGATGCTAAAATGGCTCCACAATATGGCAATATTTTACAAGCAGCCGGAAGAGGAATTTCTTAGTAGCTGTACTACCAAGCCCATGTTATACCTCGTAAGTGTAGATGACTTCATCATTTTGACTGAAAGCATGGATTTCTTTTCAAGTGGTGCCATGAACTTGGCAATCACGACCTCTTCAGCTTGTCTTTGGAATATTCTTACATCAGCATAAATTTGCTAGACACCATTGCCAACATCAAAAATAATCTTATAAACAAAATCATAGAATATTGACCAATTGATGTATATATTTTATCTAAAAAGTCTACTGTCCAAAACTCATCCCAAAAGCTGTAATATGACCATAACATCCCTTATCATTGCATTTGATCTGAGGTTTAAGTAATACTTAGAGTGCTCTCTTTCATCATCTCAGGAGGACTATTACTCAATAAGGGCAGTCCTCTAAAGAAAGATCACATTTTTGAAACAGCCACTTGAACACCACACAAAGAGTTACCTCTATATGAAAACAAAATCCTTGCTGATTATTCTTTTTCACATAATTTCGTGCCTTGATGCTGTAGCTGAAAGCACCTGCATCCTGGACTAGGGATCTTAATTAAAAAAAAAAAAAATAGTCTTTCTGAAACCACTCTTCTCAGCCTTTGAAAAGTGTCACCCTACCTTCATTCAAACCTAGCTAAACCCATCATCAGAAGTAAATTCTCCATGGTACAAATTACACTAATTGTTGCACTGACACATGCCTAACCACAAAATGTAAATCTTTACAGTTATCTCCATGCAGCTGCAATAAATACTTTTACAGCAGAACTCTCAACAGTCCTGAATTTATACTTGCACTTTTCAGGAATGTAATATGCTTCACTCTGTGCACATAATTTCCTCATGGTCACCCATGTAGGTAAAAAAAAAGACTGTTCACTGGAATGAACTCACACTGACAATCAAAGAAGGATAAAAGCAGCCATCTTCCAGGGAGCATCCATTTCTAACAAAACAGATCATGATATAGCTGATCGCTCCATCCAGATCCTTAAGGGAGGGCAACACAAACCCCTCACAGGGAAAAGGTTGGAAACCATACCGAATATCTCAGCTATTGCCTCAGCTGCAATACTGGTTTCTTTCCTCTGCACAAGTACATCAGGTATCAATTTTTTCACAGTATTTCACATTTCATATTCCACATTTTTTTTTTTAATATTCCACAATTATTTCTGTCTCTTTTTCCTTTCTTTCATCCCTCTCATGACCTCTCTCTTCAACATTAACAGGCTCTCTGCTTCACAGGTAATAACTTTAATTTCCAAGATGGTCTAACTGGTATGTTTCCACTGAAACTTTGGCCAGCATGTTCTTAACTTGTATTTAATTTTGAAAACTGTTGCTTTTATCTCTAACTTGAATAAAGGCTGTGTAACCAAAGTTTGTCCATTTTTCTAAAGACTGCAGTTGGTCTAATAAAAGATGTTGTCTACCTGCAAATCTTAACTAATTTGCAAAATCTTAAATATTAGCTTGTGCTTACTGAGATACTTTAAGCATAGAGCTCCTCAATTTAACCACAAAGTTATAAAAACCTCAACTGCATTTAGTAATGTCTAAAATATCAACAGAAGTTTTGCCTGGGGAGTGAAATCAGGATCAGAGGTAGCAACAATGACATTTAACCTTTCATGGAAAAAGGAAAAGTATACAATTCTTTGAACTTTATTGTTATGGTTTTGGCTGGGATAGAGTTAATTTTCTTCGTAGAGGCTCACACAATGCTGTGTTTTGGATTTTTGATGAAAATAGTGGCAATGTTTTTGGCTGTTGCAGAGCAGTATTTACATAGAGCCAAGGACTTTTTTGCTTCTTGTGCTGCCCTGCCAGCGAGGAGGCTGGGGGTGCACAAGGAGCTGGGAGGAGATATAGCCAGGGCAGGTGACCCAGACTGACCAAAGAGATATTCCACACCATATGACGTCATGCTCAGCCATAAAAGCTGGGGTAAAGAAGGAGGAAGGGGGGGACGTTGGGAGTGATGGCGTTTGTCTTCCCAAGAAACCGTTATGCATGATGAGCCCTGCTTCCTGGCAGTGGCTGAACACCTGCCTGCCCATGGGAAGTAGTGAAAGAATTCCTTGTTTTGCTTCGCTTGCGCGCGCTGCTTTTGCTTTACCTGGTAAACTGTCTTTATCTCAACCCATGAGTTCTCGCACATTTGCCTTTCTGATTCTCTCCCCATCCCACCTGGGGAGAGTGAGCGAGCGGCTGTGTGGCACTTAGCTGCCTGCCGGGGCTAAACCATAACATTTATGCAATGCAGAACAGAATAGATCACTTCATATTGGAAAAACTTTGATAAGAAACACAAGAAGGTTACAATGCCCTTCTTAGAAAGGTGAATTTGGTGAAAAGTGTTCAAATTGGCAAAATTCTTTCTGAAAGTACACAATGTCTCATAAAACTGGAAGGAACATTGCTGTAAATAGTTTGGTATTGGGTACAAATTCTTCTTCTACTGTACTTAGTTTTGCCTTTAATCTGAATAGGCAAAGAATGAGGACCTTGATCTGGTCACACTTACTTTTACAATAATCTTGTTTATATCAAAGTCTTTAACTCACCAGAGCAACTGAACAAATATTCAAGTGTGTGGTTCAATCAACTTGAAAGTTTTTTGTTTTAAACATCTTGAAGAACTCAAATATACTTATTAACTGATAATCAGCAACATTAAGAAATGTTTATTTAATTAATTTTTCCAAATACAATTTTATGGCAGGTTTAGAGATCCTTCCTCAACAGACAGTCCCATTTTATTGGGGTTATATAGTACCAGCATATTGTGCAGTCCTTTCATGTAACATGCAGATCACGTACGGAAGAGGTCAACAGTATTCATTTTCTCCTGCTTCATCTATGTCACTAGATAGAATTTTTGTTCCAATTAGACCAAAGCATTTTATACATAAAAGAACCAAATCCTGTTTTCTTTACCCAGGCAAATAATCCAATTTACTTCAATTAAGCTACTTGAACATAACGCAGTGTGTCATTTCTCATTCTATACTTAACTGTTGAGTTTGCTATCTAGAGTCTACCTATTCTGTCATCGTTTTTTTTTCCCACCTTTGCATGTAATAATTATATTTGCTACTATCTCTACCAATCAATATTTCTATATCCAAGAAGACAATATTACAAATCATGTACAGAAATACATGAAAACTGTTTAAACTGCAGGTTTAAAAAAATAGTAACTGTGGCCAAGTTACAGGAATAAATTATTGGAAGTGAAGAACCTGAAAAGTACTGTTACAACTGTACAATAAAACATGCAAAGACAACAGTTAGATTGAAGAGAAACTGTAAAATGTTACACGTTTCTGAAGGTTTTGAAAGAATATTTTAAACGAAAGCTGTATCCAGGATACGATACACTTCAAAAAACAACAGGGTAGACTAATTGGTTTTATAGGTTGAGCCTGTATTTTCAGAAAAAAATCTTAAAGATTTGAACATCCATTTTATTTACATTTTATATAGATTAAATAGCTTTCTCTATAAATGGTATAGAAACATTGCTGGTGGGTTTATAACTCTCAGGCTTTCATTAATTAATGCACTAAGTAATTTTGCAGATATGGAATATTTAAATTACTGCAAAGTATGACAGTTAATGGTGAGACATAAAACCAAAACAATGCATTGGTGAATAACAATAAAATAACCCCTCAGTATTCTTTCAACTGACCTTAAAAGCAAGATTCAGACTCAGCAAGACTTCTTATTTATTGTACACAATTTTTATAGATAATTACTCTCTTAAAATAACTGTATCTCAGTTTTTTGGCTATTCCAAAGCCAAAATAGTTACCAGACGTTCTGCAGTACATTTTCTCCCAGGATTGTACACTTTAACTATATGATGTTGTACTGGGTCTGGCCGGGATGGAGTTAACCTCCCCACAGCAGCCCATACAGCTCTGTGCTCTGCACCTGTAGCTAGAGCAGCACCGATACCACACCAGTGTTGTGTCTATTGCTGAGCAGCGCTGGCACAGCACCCAGACTCCAAACCCCCCCAAACCCAGTGGGCTGGGGGTGAGCAGCAGTTGGGAGGGGACATCACCAGGGCAGCTGACCTGAACCGACCAAAGGGATATCCCATACCATATGATGTCACGCTCAGCAATAAAAGCTGGGAAAGGGGAAGGAGAAGGGGGGGCTCTCGTTATGAAGACCTCTGTCCTCCCGAACAACTGCTACGCGTATTGAGGCCCTGCTTCCCAGGACGTGGCCGAACACCGCTTGTTGACGGGAAGTAGAGAATTCTTTCTCTTTTTGCTTCCGCGCGGCCTTTGCTTGTATTATTTCTTTTCCCTTTAATTAAATTATCCTTATCTCAACCCTTAAGCCCTGGTCCGTCGTATTTTCTCCCCCTGTTTCTTTGAGGAGGGGGAGTGAGCAAGCGGTTGTGGTGGAGGCCACCTGTTTAGCTGGGTGAAACCACCACAGATGTCTTGATCAGCGGAAAGACTATTATGTAAAAAGAAATAATCTTAGTTTTTAAGTTTGAAAATATGGGCTAGAATCCACCCCAAACTGAGGATACATTTGTTTACCAACATTTCTTTTAGGAATACTAGAACTGCATAAAACTTAATTGACAGGCTCTCTATTTTTGATATTCAGTTTGCTCCTGTTGAGCTGAAAACAGACTTTTTCTTTAGCAACAAATTGGTTTTAAAAAAAGACAAAACTGTAATCAAGGAGGAGAACACTCAAAGAGAATTTAAGAAGCATGCCATGCCTAATTATCTAGTCCCCTAAATTAAGTTTCTTTTTTTTATTTTTTATTTTTAAACAATGATTTTAATGAAAGCACCCACAGCCTGATATTATTACTGGACAGCCATTCCTGAATTATTCAGTCTAAGAAAATGTTTCATATTTATGTGAGCTGTATTCTATTTTTTTTTTCTGCAGATCTATGTGGTCACCAGGCAATGAAATTCAGGAAGCAAGTTAGCTTAAGGAGTGAAGAAAATTGCCTGGATATTAATTTGTTATTATCACATGGTAGAATTAGGCAAGGGATTCCCTCCAGTTGGCTGAAACCAGCAATGAAAAAATATCAGCTGATGCAGATGGCACCATTCCTCATCCTGTAATAAGAGACTGTGGTGAGAGAGATGAAGCATAGTGGGAAAATGTGCACTAAAAACTGCATTTTTTTTTCATTTGAATATTCTGTGTAAAATTATAGTGAGGAATAGGAAACTGGATGAAAGAATGCAGATGTGTCATAGATAGATCTGATGAACTTTTTTCTATCTTTTTTTTTTTTTCCTCTCCTTTAAAAAGATAGTGGCTGAGTTGGCACTCTGGAAATGAGCAGAGACTGAGTCTCCCTGTCAATCTGAGCTGTGTCTGAGACAGACAGAATCAGAAGAGCGGTTACAGAAGGCAAAGAAAGTCAGAGATGCAGCAGTGAGGCTTTGTGGATCTCCATACAGCCTCAAAGCCAGGCCTGGAGATAAGGAATCAGCCTGGAAGGATAAAGGGTCCAAGAGGCAAGCTGGTTATATTGGTATGAAGTGCTTTTTTTTTTTTTAACTTTAAAATCTTCACCTTTCTTGAGAACTCATGTAAAGCAAGAGGTCAAATTTGATGATCAACCTCAAAGGTCTGGCAGATCCAATGTCCCACTACAGTATACATTTCAGGTTTTAAGAGGAAAAAAAACATTCAAAATATTCAAGTATTCAAGTAAGCCACAGGGGTGTGTTATACAGGCAGACACAAGGTTTTTCAAATCTTTTCCGAGCTGATGGGAGGTAAGCTAGCTCCAATACAGAAGCCATGTCAGAGGAGATCCACAGCCACCTTCACAAGGTTTATCTTTCCTGAGTTTCATCACCATAACAGAGCTATCTGGTTTTACAAGAGCTTGGAGTAAAGCCTGGGCTTTCTACAATATTCCAGGTAACTCAATCGTGCCTTTCCTCTTACTAGCCTGCCCTCCACTTGGCTGGCACCCCTTGCCAGTATGTTCCAGGTCATTTCCTCCTGTCTTTGCTGTGCTAAATCTGGGACCTCTGCTGCTGATCATAATTTATAATGTTCATATTCTTTGTAATACGGTCCCACAGGTGAGAATTGCAGTGTCAGTGAGTCTTTACTCCATTACAACATATCAGTATCCTTGTAGAGTGCCAAACCCCTGAACTTGTTACAAAAAGAACATTCCACAGAAGAGAATACTGGCTAATTCTGTCTATGAAGTGCTGGATAATAACTAACAACCCTCGCTAAATGCTGCAGTTAGGGACCACAGCTCTCCTCTGCAGCCATTAGGGCAGGGCCCAGCAGGCAGGGCCAGTCCCACCACCCCAGCCAGGAGCAGGGCAGCCAGAGCAGCAAGGGCAGCCCTAGCCCTGGGCACCAGGCAGCTCCCTGGGGCAGGGCCAAGGCCAGGGCTGGGCGGTGGGCCCATGAGTGGGCCCTGCTGGGTGGGGGGCCGTGTCTGGGCATTGCAGGCCTGTGGGGAGCTGGAGCCTGGCCCTGCTGCAGTCTCACAGGGGCAAGGGCCAATGGCCCTTAGGCTGGTGTGGGGGCCTGGGCCTGGACAGGGTTGTGGAGCCCTGGGGCTGGGCAGGGACAAGCAAGGCTGGCTTTCAGGGCCCTAGGAGTTGCTCAGGCATGGAAACACGTTGTGGAGTCAGGACATAAGCAAGAACATGTTTATTGAAATAGTAAAAGAGACCATGCAGTGTCTTTCACTTTGCTGAACAATTTAGTGAATGATTTAATTCCTGTTTGCATTTTCAGTTCCCTCTCTGTTAACTAATTCTGTTTATAGAATAATTAGACAACCACTTAATTGAAGCAGAAACAAAATTTAGTGTATTTCTAAATTTGTAAATTGTAATTGGGCTGCTTATTAAATTACATTTACACAAATTATACCTCTTTATGTATAAAAGGAAACATATCTAAAGGATTTAGTATTTTAAAACAGCTGTGAGTGCATATGTCAGAGACAGCATGTGCCAGGTACATGATTATCATTCAGGGGAAAAAGAACATGTTCAAACAAATTTTCTTTCAAAGGGACTAAAAATAATTAGTTAATTCAGAGATTTGCACCTTTGAAAAAGTCTGAAAGATTTTCCCATGTCCCTTGCTCCAAAGGCAGGCAGACTTTGCCTTAGTGAAACCTTTATAATAAAGTAAAACCCGAAGTTGAGGGGTTTTGGTTGAGAATTATGCAGCATGTCCAGTTATTATTGTTCTTGTACCAAGTAGAACAGAATTGCAAAAGAAAAGCAATTGACTGTTAGCAAGGATCCTTTGCTAGTTGGATTTCGTGATTCAGTATCAGTAATTTGAATTTTAACCGTGAATTCAAGTGAATATCCAACAAATGGATCCTTGGAAATCCTAGTGATGTTCTGAAACATTAGATTTTGCTTTCAGTTTTGACTGAAATAAATTTACAGTGCACAATGGTTTAGAGCTGTCTTTTGATTACGCACATAAGGATGCCTGCATTCATTGTATTACTGAATGTATTTTGTCATTAAATATGTTCATAATAATCTCACTTCTGAAAGATTACTTATGAATAAGTCATATATAAGGTTAAAGTCTTCCCCTTCTGGCAAATCTATAGCCGGTCACTATAGTATTCGAAAAATTCAGTAGCCATGCAAAGATGGTTTTATGGTCAAATGGAACTGAGACTTAAAAACTCCGTAAAGCTAGAGATGTCGTGCAGCATATTCTTCAGCTAGCACAGCAATTTATAATTAAAAATATAATATGTTTTATAAATGTATCTAATCTTCATTTAGAGGAAATCACTGCTGCTAGAAATATAGTTCTGATGGTAAATTATCCTCACAATTGAAAAACTGTGCTTTAGTTTAATTTTAATTTCCCTCAATTTACTTGACAACTACTGGACGCCGCTACATCTTTCCTGTTTAAAATACTAACTCTAGTATTGGATGGCCTCTATGTATCTCCTATCAATGTTGGTAATTAAAGATCAGAGTCAGGTCAAAATGTTAATGGAGAACAGGAAAGAACAAGTAGTTCAGTTCTTGGCTTGCAGATCAGTGCCTAGCTCATTACTTTGAAAGATACTTTTTGCACATTTGAGCCTTGTATGGAGATCTCCAACTAAATTAGTTAAGCCATGTTAGAATACAGCTAATTTATCCTGGCCTCTAGTCCTATGCCAAAAGGTATACTTGTAGTGTATCTGAAAGGGGGCAGCCACCCTACAGAATATTACACAAGATCTGCACTTTTAAAAACCGCATTATTGAAAACTGTGTACAAAAATTTTAAACTAATATTCTGCTTTAAGAGCTGTGCATTAATAAAGATGATATGGGAGCTGCACGTAACAGTAATCTCATCTAAAATAGTAACATACAATTTTCTATTATTAAATCTCATGACAAACAGTATGCTTTTGCTTGTAAGTCAGAAGGTATATTAGACAAATCTTAAGGTATATTACTGCATCCTTTACCTTTGTGTGACATAAAAACAAAAAAAACCCTACTATAGAACAATAATGACCAAACACTAACTCTCTGATAATTTGCTTCTAATTTAAAACTCCAAAAGGCTTCAAATAAAACAAATCAGTATTATTAGGAAATCAAAACCTCTTTGCACAAAAGTGAATAAGTGTCAAAGGAATAGGGTAATGGTAAAATGTTTAATTCTATATCCTTTAAACAAAAATGCCACAAGCATCGGATCTCCTGATTATTTTAAGATATCTAAGTCATCTTTTTATCATCAGCACTTTGACATAGCACCAACAGTTCTGAAAGACTGCCATTTATGCAAAAACTAAGTTGACTTTAACATCTGAAGCATCCTTAGCTGAGAAGAATTACACTGATTTTTACCAGTTTGAATTCTGAGTCACTAAATGAGCTAAAAATATAGTCAGAGCTGCCCTAAGAAATCACTAACAAAAACTTTTTTAAAGCAAACAAATGAGCAAACAAAAAACAAAAACAAAACTCAACTAGGTAAAATATTAAAAACAATAGCTGAAAAATACATTTTGCAGCAATTTATATGTTGCCTGTTATGTTAGCCATAAGAAGGTTTCAAAGTAATAAGTAATATATGAATTAACTTTTGTCTTTCACATTTTGAGGAAAAGCATTTTATTTCAAGGCTAGTGTCATTTAAGATATTAATCTTTTTACATATTAAAGACAGAATTCTTTCTGTCTTCATCTAAATTTAGTTCTAGAGGTTGTGACATTAGAGCAAATCTAGTTTAATCATACCGGTAGTTTTACATGTAAATTAATGCATGTACTCATACAGAATTACAGCATTAGAAAATCGTTAACAAAACCAATGATGGGCATTCCCCGCAGACTATAGGATCCCTAACGAGCTACAATTTAGATTTTAAATGAGAATAAATTACCATGCCTACAGTTCTTTGAACACAGGTTGTTTTTCCAATAGATCTTCACTAAGCAGAATATAACTGGAACTGCATTAATCATTTAAGTGCAGAAAATCAAATGCATTGAAATCAAACTTGCATGACTGCTCCTTTAAATTTTAATTTATTAGGACAGTTCTCTCAGAAAGAAATAGTTAGAATGATGATTGGTTTTAAATCTCTCTTCACATTTACATGAAGAAGCAGAAGAGTTATACCTGCCTACTGATAAATCAGATATCCCATTTATTTGGAAACTTTAGCATATCATTGAGGTAGTTACACTCAGAAGTATATATGAAACAGCCACTGTACAAATGTACTGTAAAAGTAAATGCTAAAAAAGAGGTGAAACATGATCTTTAAATTTCAATATGGTGTAGCAAGAGACTCAATGAAGCTGGCTATTTTTTGTGCTTTGTTCTTGTTGCCTTCTGTCATCACAGTAAGTGTAATAAGACAAAATCTGGTTTAACTTTTGAATCTGATTGAATGAAGTGTATGAAGCAGTTAAATATACATGAAGCACACTGAAAGTGAATATCAATGTTCATACAGTAGGCAAGAGAACTACAAGCAAAGCCCTGGTCCTCATTAAGAACCAATTTAATAATTTCCCATGGCCAAAATTATAAAAGACCCTCTTTTGATCAAGTGTTGAAGGAAATGTAATACTGCAGCAAGCAAAGAAATAGCTTTTGCAGAAATAATAACCATGAAGTTGTAAGATTCAGCAGTAATCAGCCATATTGTCTCAAAATCTATTTGTTTTCATGAAGATTTTAATTTATTGAAAATTTTTGAAACATTTGAAAACAAAGCTGAAGAATAAGCATCTCTGTGTTCCTGCTGGATGAGAGTTTGGAACTTGCTTACAACTCGCAGGCACAATGGCAAAGGGCTTTCTAGTCTTAGCTGTCTGTGGCATTCATTAATCCATTTAGAAGGGACATGCAAAGACAGAAGCTAGCTGTTTTCCAATGGTTCTGCACCAGATGTCTAGTTCCATGGGTGGCTTACACAGGAACTGATTGGGATACTTTGTATTTTCAGAGTAGATGTACTTTTTAATCCTCTACACAGTTCCATTTTGTTTGGTGGGCTTTATTCACAGTCTGAGTTTGAAACAGAGCATGTGTACATTAGTGCTGCACATTTGCATTATGAATGCTTTTGAAGTGAAACTCCTAATTTGATCTATGTCACAGAGTAGCAGCTAAATATACAAACTGGATTCCTTCCAGATGAAAATAAATTGAAAAACATGGAGTCCACATAATGTTCTTCTATCACTTATTCAGTCCTGGGTGTGAGACCAGAGCTAGTCCAAAATTAACACCCTTTCCTCCCAACCCCACCCAAATGTGTACAATGGAAACACTGAGTCCTCCATTAACTCTTTCACTATACAGGTCTGCTCCTACCATGCTGTTCTACTTGCTAATCTAACCATAGTTACAGTAACCTAAATACCTTAAGGGCCAGCTTTCATTAGGCCTTGTATTTCAGAAATAAGTATATGATACATCATGAATTTTAGAACTTTACAGCAACCACTGGAAAGAAGAGATACCTTACTGTATAAACAGCTAACCACACTTAACAACAGGAGTCTTGTGCAACTCACTGAAGTGATTACATATATATATTTATACAAATATGCTATATATGTATATTGTGGTGTGTAAAGTGGAGAAAAATAAATAAATAAATAAAAATCAATGCCTGTGATGACACGGGGAATTTCAAGATATCAGTTAAAGTTTCCCTTACAAAATTTTCTTCTTCATATATAATTGTTGGAAGACACTTTGGCCATTGATACTGCAACACTACTTTGAAAAGATCAAAAGTAAATCCTTAAAGAAACTTTGGCCAAATATTTTGGGTTTGACTTGTGAGATAAGATGGGTCAGGATAGTGTACATTAACATCCCAAATTCAGAGCACACTTGGAAAGAACATATGAAAAGCATTAAACAAAGAAAGATAACTCCTTGGGTAAGGTTTTTTCAATCCTACTGATGATATTCAACTTGTATTTGAAAATTGGCCTATATCTGTGTTTACACTTCTACATCTTCATTTTTTTTTTTTTGGTTCATGACATAAACATTTGCTGCCTATCTCAAAATGATATATGCTTATAACACTTTATGTCTTGAGTGCACTGCCTCACAAATTGCATTTGCTTCTTTATCAGCCTGCACAGACCCTTCGTCATTTCTTACCTGGTTGATATCATCAGAAAACTTGGAAAATGATAGTATATGATTTTTACTAGCATTTTTTTCTGCTCGCTGTAGTATTCTTAAGTAATTTACAACATGGTGAGAAGTCAAGGCTGACAGTTTTGAAATCTGCAAATGATGGACAGATTAAAGAATTATTCAGTGCCGTTAATGCAAATATAATTATGCATTCAAATAATAATAACAAATATATTACAAATAATGTTGTCTTCATTGACCAACATATTGTTTCCATCAATAAAGAAGACAGATTTTTGTACTTCTCAACTTGTCTTTTTGAATGAACTATGAACCTGTTCTATTCTTTATTTTTAAATTACCTATTCAGTATATTTTAAGCTTCTTTTAAGCTTGCAAAAGTACCTGGCAGTGCTGAACTAATTTACCTGAGAACTAGATGGAATCCTGATATCCATACACATAACTTTCATTTTGAAATCCATTTACTCAGAGCATCTGAAGGAGTGCTTTCCTTGAGAAAGGCAACTTACACATAAGCTAATAAAATGACCTCCGAATATTCAGTCCCTGAATTACAATGTCAAGAAAAAAGTGATGGGCCACCTAGCAACACTAGTTACGCTTTCGTCCATGTTTACACAAGTTTCTTATGTTAATTTCTGTGACAGAATCTGCTCATGATCATCCAGCATTCCAGTTAGCATCAACTCCCAAGAAAAGACACTATGTAGGTCTAATATGTTCTTTACAGTGGTATTATACACAAATTAGTAAAGAAATATGCAGTAATAGGGCATAGAAGAACTGACATGCATAAACTTCATTTTGCAGCTGCATTGTCCTAAGAGCAACAAGAAGCCTGGCTGAGATGGAATGCAACATCATCACAGGCTGGTAACAGTATACTGTCTGTGCCCTAAATGGGTTGTCACCATATCTGTACTGATGATCTGGAAAATGCGGCAGTGGAAAACATTCAGCACCCCCAACCCTGAGTGTTGTACTAAGATCAGATAGCAGTCCTTATGTGCAGGAGTTCAGACAATAATGTGTCATTGAATCCACAGGAGGAAAAAAAGTCTTTTATTGAGAGATATATATGAATAAAAGTACACCTGTGAGATGCGCTATAAAATTTTTATATCATTACAAGAGATGCCTTCATCTTTGTTCCATTTCTGTATCTGAAATGGGAAATCTGAAAGAAAATTCACCTGACGTGGTCCTTTTGGATGTGCACTAAGATGGAGAAATTCAGACAGGGAAGTACAACAAAGCAGACATAAAAGAGATTGTATCCCAGTAAAAGTAGCACTAAGGATGAAGATGTCATTTAAAGAAACACCTCTTGGGACAGCCTGCATGAGAATTTATATGTGTTGATTCTGAAATAGATCTGTAAGACTTCAATATGCAGATATTGGTAGGGCAAACAACAAAGCATTAACTACAAGATATTACCCAAATTGTTGCTGATTTCCAAATGTGCTTAATTCCAAAAAAACCTGCAAGTCTTTATAGCAACATGCCAATGATTCATTTATTACCCACCAATTACAGACCAATTACCCACCAATTTTGCTGTGCATGCTATTAATTTTTTTGCCTGTAATTTCCAGTTCTAAGAATCCATTCTTTTTGACTTCTAGTCTTTTTTAGAATAGTATCAGATGAGTCATGTAGGAGTTCTTTAAATCAAGGCTTCATCTTCCCTTTGAATGATCTCCAACTACCCAAAAGATATTTAAACTTCTTTGTGAGGACCAGGTTCGACCTTTTAAGCACTATTCTTCAGTTTCCTAATATGAGACTTTAGTTGCAGATAATAACCTTCCACATTCTTTTTTCCTTTTGGGTGTTGTGTAATTGTACCTATCAGAGATTTGATTTGTGGCCATATAACATATTGTACTACTTAAATCTGTCATTTCATGTCTGTACTCTGTAATGCATTTGGCTTCTTTTATTATCAAGAAAAGAGATGATTGAAACATTTCCTTTTTATAAACTTCAAGAAGTTTTATTTTTCATTGAAGTAAACTCCTATGCAAAAGTCTTGGAAACTGAAGAAAAAGTGTATTTTGTTACAAGGAAATGAACAGTTTGGCAGCACTGTCAGTGTAAAACTTCTGCTGTAAAGTAAGAATATTTCTCTGTAACAGTGCTAACCACATCAGAAGTTGTAGCCAAACTCAAATGACTTCCATTTTGGTTTATCTCAGTTTTTACATGTATACTTTTTCACTTCTCAGTACATGTACTTGATTTCAATGAAACATACCTATGGATAAGTATTAATCCATGCTCTTTTCCTGGCAATTCATTTTTAGGCCAATTAACTTCTCCATAATGATTTGTCCCTTACTTATTTTTACACAATGTCCTCTAATTTATGAATTCTTAACTTTCACATATTTTATTGTCACATTAAACATTCTTCCAGCTCTATATTTGCTGCCCAAATAATGAGAATGTAAGCATGCAGCTTTACAAAACTCCCTCTCTTTAGAAGAAAAACAAGAAAAAGGAAATTACGTCAATGAAACAGTACTAGACTAACAAAGACATTAAAATTATTAAGCAAGTTTGCTGTTCCATAAGTGTTCAAATTGGTAGTTTTGCCTTCTCTAGCTAAGTTACTTGTTAGTCAGAAGTGTCCATGATTAAAGAACCATAAAGAACCTTTTCAGCTTCATGCTTTGCTGACTATTCCCGACTCCTTTCAATGCAGATAAAAATATCCACACTGATACAAATACCGTAGGAAAAACAATACCTCTGCTCTAAATCTCACCAGAGACAAATTCTCAGCTATGGTTATATTCTTCAAAATGCGTAGGCTTGAAAGATCACAAAACAGCTGTTGTTGCTGCAGGGATGAAAAATAATTTCACTGTAATTATGCAAAAACACTTTATAGGAAAAAGGAAGCATCATTATTGTCTTGAGAACTACTTACTGGAAAGAAGTTGAAAATAATAAGGCATGAGTTTTCCAGAATGGCCAAAAGCATCAAGTGCAAGTCCAATACATAAGAAAGAACATGCACAGTGCAGACAAGTCTGCGCATGTGTCTAAAGGATGCTGTAAGTCATATATTCTATCTTGTGGTTATTATATATTGGACTAGTCTATACCATAAACACAAAAACCATCATGTCCCCTGGCCTCCCCATCCCTGACACACACACAAGGAGAACTGGATCCCTGTATGTCAGCTGCTCCTATGTAACGCTGATTGCAATCAGCCTAGGCATAGGCATACTTTTATGGTGTGTGCCTATTGTGAAGCTAATGCTCACAAGGTAACATTCCCCACACTAGTGCTCTAAGGCAGGTATTCACAAGGATATCTTCAGTAACCATGTCAATCAACTTGATAACTAATTTGCTAAGCCACCCTGCAAATAATCAAATAAATAGCTTTTTTTTCTTTGCTTTGAAAGCAAGCAGACCGTGTACCCTTCAAACACTTTCTAACAACTTGTTGGATTATAACTTAGCTTAATATTTAGCAGGCAGAGTAAAATGAAAATTTTAAGGTTTGTTTTACATAGATTATTGGAGATAAAAGCAAAATTATAGCACCAGGGGGAAATTTTCCATCTGCTCTCGCCTGATTGATCCAAAGACTTTGGCACCAATATCTCATGGGCAGTGTATATTAATGTTTGAACTGTAGCAGAGTCAAACAGTTCATGGCATCAGCTCTACAGGATTTGTTGAATCAAAATTTAGCGGGCTAGTGCAAGTCCAATGAAGCCCTTCAAAATTACACTAAGTTAACTTAACAATAACTTCAGACTTAACCCCTTTAGCCCTGAAGAAACTATCATCTTTAAGAGCAGGACTACTGCCTGGGGAAAGGCTAGATGTTGCTAAATTGGCTAAAAATTGAATAGACACATTTATCTCACATTAGTTTCTCTGAGTTCCAAGACAGCCAATTCAGTTTCTCATTTGAAGTAATATCGAATTATTTTGATAGGTCTTTTACATTTTCTCCCAGATGTAATTAAGCTAAAAGGGATTTCAGAATCAGTAAGTAAATAAGTAATTTAGCATAAGGAAGAGTCCCATGTACTGTAAAATTTGATAGAAATTATGTCTCGACTTTGGTGTTTTACATTTTTTGCTTTTTCCCTATCAAGATATTACAATATTTCAATAGCTTTGTCTTTCCTGTGGGAGTAGGATTTTGTTTGTTTGTATTTCTAAGGTTGTGTCACATGGATTCTATAAAGGTGGTGCAGATATAAATACATGTAAATACATCATACTAAATTGTTGTAGATTACTACAGTGCAGAACCAGCCACTATTTCACCTGTTGCATTTTGTAAACTGACTAAATACCATCATAACCTGGAGACTATCTGCACTGAGTTTCATTGTAGCATTTTCTGAAATCAGTCATGGAACTATAATCATATTTTGTGGAGCTCCAAACTTGTCAGATTCTATGTCAGTTCTGTTTGCTCTACATATGTCATATTTCTTTTTGTCTTGAAATTTTACAACAGAATTTGATCTTATTTCTTTTCTGAAGAAGAATTTACATTTCAAAGAAAGGCCTCAAAATACTGAAGATAACGTGAATAAATTGAGTTGAGACAGATGTCTGACAGACAATTTTGTGAAATAGCAGTCTACAAATTCATATACAGCTGAAGGAAGGCATTTCACCATTCCTTCTTTTTAATAGAGCATATTTGGGGTGCCTGTTTGTAGTTGTACTACTTTAGTTTTTGAATTTTACAAAATACAAAATCTTCCAACAAGCTTCTCTGTATAACAGATGTTTTCTACTTCTGAACACAAGTCTGTGTGAACTTCTGATTTGATTTTCTTGCATCTCCTCTAGGCAAAGAGGAATTTCTGCTCCAAAAATGTTCCAATACAAAAAAGCTAAGCACCTTCAATACTCTTCAAACTGGTGCCCTAAATGAGAATTATCTAGAGTGGACCAATAAGTAAAGGAAGCAATATCAAGAACTAATTTCACAGTATCCTTTATCTTCCAGAAATTTGATAATGCACTTTCTTCTTCTTCTTGACTGTAGTTACAGTGCATTGTCCAGAGAATGGGAACAATGCCAAACAAGCAGTCAGACAACTGTAACTATGAATGTTGACAGAATGCAAATGCAGACAGAATGCAAACAGAATACAAATAAGCAGCTAGAATACAAACTGAAAATTAAAAAATGCATAACATACCATGGACCATAGCATATTTACTCAGAAGAGCTCACTGGGTGCACTTCTAAAAATCAAAATCAGCTCCTGAAAATCTCACATTTTCAATCTCAAAAAAAGATTTATGATAAATATTGAGAGTTATCACCAACTCAGTGATTATATAAAAGCTGTAAGAATATGTAGGACTACTCCTTCCAATGCCCATTGTTCACTGAATGTATCTAAAAAAATTGTCATTATTAAACTGTAATTGCTAGAATACTATTTTTCACGACATTATCTGGTATACCAATATATAAAATATTAGAAAGAGGATCTGTCAGAGAGAATTTGATATTAATATTTCTTTGTCTAACACATTTACATCACTATGTAACAACACTATGTAATAGTCAATTGTATTACTAACATGAGTCTGTGGGCTTAAATTTAACAATTCCACCTATAAACATTTTAAATTGCAAGCTTTGAAAATGAAGTCTGATTAAACATTTCAGTAACAAATTTTGACTACAAAAATCTGAAATTCTATGTAGTATTAAATATTCCTGACTATCTAGTTATATATATACAATAGTGGTAAAGACAGAAATCATATAAAATCTTGGCTTTTAAAATTAAAAGCAAATGAAAGTTCTTTCTATTGTTATTGCCATGTAAGCATTTTCATTATATCCATTTATGCATTATATCCATTATATGCTTTTCATTTAAAACATATTCAACTTTGTATGCAACCATATTAGCATTTAATTTGACCAGGAACGTGATTTTAAAGTGTACCTCCTCATCATGTCTATTTGTCATGTTTTGATTCACATCAAATCACACTTACAGCATTCAAATGGAATTTCTTATTTCTGCAACTGAACTAGAATATAAGCTCCAAAATCACTCCCAATGCATTTTGACCAATAATGAACATTCGGTCCATGGAACCAGGCTAGGACTAGTCTAAGGTAAAACTCTTAAAACATCATATGTGTATACAAGGACCTCAACGTCAATTGTTTGCACTCTCATTGTGATGTGCTGCTTTGTAATGGAAAATTACAATTGTCTGGGTTTTATTAGCAATAGAAATCATTATAAGTTATAATATACAAAATTTTACCCTAATCCTGGCCATAAGGAGGAGAGGTTTTTTTCTTTTTCTTTTTCTTTCTCTTTCTTTCTTTCTTTCTTTTTCTCTTTCTTTCTTTTTCTCTTTTCCTTTTCCTTTTCCTTTCCTTTTTCTTTTCCTTTTCCTTTTCCTTTTCCTTTTCCTCTTTCTTTCTTTTTTTTTTTTAAGTTCAACATGCAAATGTTCTCTTCAAGTATAAAGTAAAAAACAGAACATAGCATTTAAAACTGCCATAAAAAAATTTTCTTAATCACAAAAAGAAAAGTGAGGGGAAGTTACTATCTATTTGCTAATTTTCCTAGCAATGCCTATTTTGTTCTGAAGAGCAAGAAACAGAAAACAAGATCTAGATGTTTAAAGATGTTAATTTTTCTCTTTTTAATGGAGCAGTGTAAGAATCCTGTCCTCAGATATATTTTTCCTCAAATTTCTGTGTCATTTAAGTAATACCCACCCCCAACAAAAATGTTTCTTGCCTTCCTAGTTGCAGAGGAAATTTTGAAGTATTTTTTGAATATTTGATACTCAAATTCCAAAATAAATATAGTTAAAATGTCACTACTGCAGTGGGAATGGGAGCAGGAAGATAGGGCACACTGTTGTTCCCCTGTTTAGGTTTAGAAACGAGAGAAAACTTTCATTGCATGGGATTACTGACAGTTCTCACAGAAGATTCATCATTTATTTATTCCTCAAGATCCTATTTTATAGAAATTATTAAACATTTAAACAATCCAATATTTTTATACGCACTTAAATTAGAGGTACTAGTATTAAAAACAATAACAACAACAAAAAGTCTCTTAGTATGGTGTTCTCTGCTGTAATCCAGTAACATTGTTATATGTTGTATAAAGTTTCTTTGCTGAACTGGACCCTAGGTACCATCGTCCTGTAAGATGAAGAAAAACTTAAGGTAAAAAAAAAGTGAAAAAAGATTAATATTTTTGATTATTGACTACAGGTACCATTAGAGCCCTTGTTGTCACCTGCAAATTGACCTACATCTTGCTGATCTAGATGCTTTTTTTTCCACTAATTGCTAGTCACTCATATTCTATCATGCTGTCATTCTGTGAGTACTGGCACAGGTTGCCCAGGTTACTCCACAGGTTGTGGAGTCTCCCTCCTTGGAGGTCTTCAAATGCCATCTGGGCGTGGTCGTGGGCAACTGACCCTAAGTGTCCCTGCTTGAGCAGAGGGGTTGGACCAGATGGTCTCCAGAGGACCCTTCCAACCTCAACCCTTCTGTGTGATTCTGTGATTCTATATTAAGAACTCTTTCTCATCTGTATCCTTCTGTTTTGTCTTAGTTTAACCAAAAAGCTGGATAACCAGAGCTTCCAAAGGATGTTTTACTAGTCCTTTTTCCAGCCTCATAGTTTCCAACAATTCAGAGCCTCATAGTTAAAGTAAGCCTAAAAATCTTATTTCCCAAATTGCGTGTTTTGCGAAAATCTCAAAAATCCTTTCTGTAATTCTTATACCCATTTTTTTCTTACTGATACAGAAATCATCCATTTAACTTATCTTTCATGTTTTTTTTTCCCCTTTGTTCTTTCATAAATGCCCACAACTTCAAACATGTATACTTCTTAATTATCTCGTGTATCTGGTGTAATCTTCTTGAATGACAGGATGACTAAAGTTTATCTGACAAAAAGATGGGCTATGTCATCTCTTTCATTGCACTTCAGTTTTGCTCCTCCATGATTCGCAATACAGCACTCAGTATTTGTTCTAGCTAACTAATCACATCGTATTATTTACTACATCTGCTGTTTAAGCAAAGACAAAAATGGGATCAGATAACAGAAACCGAATGCTGAGCTCAGGAATTCTTATTTTTTTGCCAGCTGGTCCAATCGTATTAATGTTTTCATGTACCATGCTTTTGTCTCTTCATACAAACAAAACTGCAAAATACTGAGCTGAATTGCAAACTAGTCTGCATGTAATTACTGTGGTGCAAAGGAATCAACAAAGCCTATGTTATATGAGATCAATTTCTATTCCTCCCAATTAGTAGAGTACTTTCAAATAAAAGAAAGCTACATTTATGCTGCTTGGCAAAACAGTGAGATGTTAGGCTGTCTTCTGGATTAAGTGACATAAAACCTTATTAGCTTCTATCTGTCTATGTTGTTTTAGTGCTCTCTTTGATTGCTGCAATACTGTAGTTAATTAAAATCTTCACACTACCAAAAGTAATGAAACAAGTGAAGTATCAGCCATTTCCTTCTTGAAAGAATAAAATAACTTCTAAAAATGGAGTCTTGCGGTAAGCACAGATTTTCATTTTAAAGTTATTTTACACACGTAGCAAAATGCCAGCCTGCTTATTTCACCTGGCAATGTAAAAGCCATCACACACATAAAATAAAGACATGGAAATGCCTTAGTCACCAGACTTTGTGTTCTTGTTGTAGAGTAGTAATTGCTCAAGATAATTAAGCCAACCTTCTATTTCAGTTGTTTCATTAGTCTCTTGTAGATAGGACGAACACATATGAGTCAGCATCTTGCTCTATCCACTTCTTCCTTTCACATATTTGGGCTCTCTATTCTCTCTGGCCTTTCAGACATGCGTCTACACAGTACTGATCAATCTATTCAAACTTCTACTCATTTTTATTTACTGAGAGAGGTATTCCTTTGCTCTGCTCATTTGCTAAGTCTAGAATATCATCCTTGCTCTATGCAAGAGCTGTCTGTAAGTGTAATGCATTAAATTCAAAAAATCATTATATAGCTATCTGGCTATTATAAGAAATTTCTTGATTTGTTTTGATGAATATTTTCCCTATTAGTCAAAGCTAATTTGATTATTTAAATATTTTCATGAGCTTTATAAAAAAATATTGAACTTGCTCTAGAGAAAGCTATTCAGTGATTGTAAAATATCTGTAGCCTTGCACAGTTTCTGAATATTTTGCCCCAGTGATTTTTCTTTTAGTTCTTTTTCATAGGAGAACTATCTGTTCACTAGGAACTAAATGAAGACTACCTAATACATTCATTATGAGCAGAAGAAGCCAAATAGATGGTTTGTTTTTGTATTCTGAACTAGATATTTAGTACTTATCTCATTGGGGTGTGTTAGGGAAAGACAAACAAACAATCAGAGTTTTTGAAGATGTGATGTCAAAGCAGATATTTCTTAAGATAATAGGATTGTTGCTACAGGATTTAGCATTGCACAGATTGACTACAGTCTAATGAAGATAGTACTAATTAGGTTTCTTCTAAACTTCCATTCATTTATAATTAAACCTTCATTAAATGTTCTATCCTTACTGGAATGACTTTTTCACCGAAAGTGAGTGCTGATGCTTTTAGTTTTGATGTGAGGAGGTTTTTGAAAGGTCTTTTTGTTTGACTTTATTTCTGAAAAATTAAAGGTACTATGCTTGGAGGTGCTGGAAATAGGTTGCACAAGTACTATAGGAAGATCTTCATCAGAAAGATAAGAAAGCCAAGCAGAAGTAAATTGTAGAGAATTTTGCACTTTTACCTCTCCGTGAGAAAAGTGACAATCACACATAACTTCAAATGGAAAGGGTGATTTTTGGATCTGAGTATTTTTGACAATGAAGGAGAAAAAAAGATCTGCATTGTGATTACTTTAGAGAGAAAAAAGAAAAAAGGTCTTAGTCCAAATCAGCATCAGATCTTCTGTAATCACAATTAGGTTTTCTAAACCACTAGAAGAATAGGTAATAGTTTGGGAGCTTTTTTCACAGTTAAAATTAAAACAATGAAGAGGCATGCATAAAAACAAGTTGTCTCCCAACCCATCAACAAAGACAGAGGGGTATAGAAAGGCAGATGCTCCAAGTAGAAATTTGAACCCTTTCTCTCATTGCATAGAAAGCTCTTCAGGAATCTGGCCTTATGCTATGCTTTCTTTTACTATGCTAGTCCCAAAATCATTTAGGATTGAACTAGTATACAAGCGTTTTGTTAAAAATATAGATATTATTTTCATAGCTTTTTTACATTAATAAAATAGTGGTTAGAAAAATGTAAAGAAAGATACTTTCAATCAGAAAATAAATCTAGATGCTGGGATAAAATATTTCCGTTTCTGCTTTTTATCAGTGGCTTTTAGTCCTTTGACCTTTTTTTTTCTTAGAAGGGGTAGTGTCATAGTGATTGAACAAGTTGTATTTATTGCTAGTATTCAAATATAGACTAACATATTAGAAATTCAGAATCTGTAGTTTTAGTCAAAAAAGTTTCACTCAATTTAATTCTAACCACACTCTTCTCTCAAGAGGAGATATAATGCACAATTAATTACTGAACAACAGCAGAACAGCTAAACATCTAACAAGATAAGTATATTGCAGTACAGAAGCATTCTTGATGCTTTTGTATTCTTTTTCACTTAGGAATACATGGAAACATCCTTAGAGAGAGATACCCTGAAAATATGATCAATGCATTTCTGGTTTTCCTCACTGCATTTAAAGGAAATTGGGCTTCATCTTTTAATTAATGTAAAATAATCCACATGCTCCAGTATCCCCATTCACAAACTTCCCATCCTTATTCACTTGCACAGCCCTCATTTTCATGTAGGGTCTGCTGTAGTGAACCTATATGCAACATACAAGTCAGTCTTTCACCTGTGTTTTCCTTGGCTTAGGTAGTCTCGGAATCCTACTGCTCCTCAGTCCTTTACAGCACAAACTGTCTCTTCCACTTCAGGTATCGTACAGTTCATTACTGTTTGTGGGCTAACTAGTAAGGAATCAGCTGAAATGAATCATACTACATGCTATTACTTGTTCTTTTTATATCCCCATTGTCACAGCAGTCTCAGAAAAAGGAACTTTTAAAATTTTATTTTAAAATTTACTCACCCACATCACTGGATCTTTTTCAGCAATAGATCTGAATAAGTCTTTGTGTATGTTAAAGTCTAATAACTTATTTTCTTGTTTGTTCTTATCACCATCTCTACCTCCCTTCATCATTCGATAACTTTTATTTATATCGATGTTCAAGAGCTCAGAAGCAATCTGCGATT
Source organism: Chauna torquata (assembly GCA_013399475.1). NCBI lineage: Eukaryota > Metazoa > Chordata > Aves > Anseriformes > Anhimidae > Chauna > Chauna torquata. The sequence goes on from VXAL01016728.1 coordinate 124,300, forward strand.
TTTAAGTACACCGTGTTATGGATGTCCAAATTAAGATAAAGGAAACAGGTCAATTTTCAGAAAGCAATGGACCAAATACAGTTTGAAGGTAGGTCCTCTTAAAGAAAATCGAATAATAATCCAAATAGTGACATAAGCTGAGTAACTAGTTATCTTCAGAAATCTTGCCTAGCTACATTATTATATAGCATATATCGATTTAAGAAATGCAATTGCATGCATCAAGTCCATTTGCATTTAATCACCCTACAAACAAATGTTTATTTTATTAAAACAACGTTGGACATGCAATATACTTCTCACTTCTTTACTTTTTGCTCCTTTCTCATCTTGGACAACAACAATGCCATCTATAAAATTAACATAAAAATAATGCAAGGAAAAACAATTTTATGTACATTTCCCACCCAAATAAGTAATTTAAGAAAAAAAAACAAAAGGTTTTTACATGTCACAAGAATCAGTTTTGCTAGAAACTTCATTCACTGATGTTCTCTAGACCAGAACATGTTATTTTCTGATCATATTTTAGAACTAAACTGGGATTTTCACTGTTAATTGGACAGATCCCTCCATTACCTTTTTTTCTCCAGGCAATCTAGCAAAAGGTTGACCTTGCTAACATATTTTATTTTTAAAATGTCTGTCAGGAGAGGATATCACATACAAAAACTGTGCCAGAGCATAAAAAATCCGATTGCAATTTTTTGGGGGGGTCAGCTGTTCTGCATATGAAGATCATCAACTAATGAAGAAGCAATGGCTTATGTATATTTTGATGCCTTTACTGAGTTTAAGCTGTAATATTCAGTATTTTTCCTTATGGATTTTGAAGACTGTTTCATTGCATATTCTCCTAATAATAATTACATTTTTAATACCAATTATGAGAAAATTTTGTTGTTCATATTTTTCTTAAGTATCTTAGTTGTGGTTTGAGAATACATTGACAGTGTGGCGACTAAATGGGTTGTTCATACAAATTAGTTTCATGAAGTACTTTTCAAATCTTAATTTACATTCATTGTAAGCTCTATGCTTGATTCCTGCAGTCCAGACAATAGGGTTAACATTATAAACTGAATGTATACCTTTCACAAACTCCATTCTTTCTCTTGAGGGTCAGATTATTGTGGTTAACACTGTCCTTATTACAGTTCCACCCCTATATATATCTCCTGAGGACTAGCTGCTTGTAATATTTCCATTCATGTCACTAACACAAGGCTTTGTTTCATTCAGTGGGTAGCTGTACTTTGGCTGCACAGGTGGGCCTATCCCAATGTTTTGATCTGGTGTTCCCCCCCCTCCCCCCCACTTTTTTGTCTGCTCGCACAACTCACTGTCTACCACCTAGGAATCAGTATCTTGGATATATCCTGTGGGCCACCTTTTCCATTCAGTCACTTCTAGCAGAAAGTGCATAGCTTCTGCAGACTGACTGAATTCTCCAGTTCCACTCAATATTCTCTGGGATATCCACCTCTCAGATATCCTACTCCTAAAATTCTTGGGGCTTCTGAGCCTGCCGCAGTGGGTATGTGTTCCCATCAATCACCATCAAGACTAATTTGTCCATGCATAACCACTACTTAAGTCACACACCCAGTCATTCCAGTGCTGAAAACAGTTATCCCTTCCATTTGGTTCAAGAGCAATAGGATGCACTGGGCACCAGTGGCTATGAGGGCTTCATACTTGATACAATTGAGTGTCCCAGGCAACCATACCCAAACTATCCAATATTGTTAATTGGACAGATTCCTGCATTACTTTCTCTCCTCCAGGCAATCTAGAAATAGGTACTCAAACGAACTATGTTTGTTCCCCTCCTCATCCAAGTGGACATAGGGCACCCTCCTTAGAGGCAGTCACTAAGCTGTTGGTAATGTTTTTTTGATGGAGAGGTTTGCCTCCAGCTTTTTTGGCACCTATGTCTGTTTTCCAATATCCCTTGATCTGTTCACCCATACTGGGTTTATGTGGCAACGTTTTGGTAGCAGGCTGGAGGGGGTGGCCTCTGTGAGAAGATTCCAGAAGCTGCCCCATGTCAGATAAGACCCAGTTCCAGCCAGCTCCAAAAGGGACCTGTTGCTGGCCAGAGCTAAGCCAATGAGCTGGACTAGATGATCTTCAGAAGTCCCTTCCAACCCTGCCCGTTCTGTGATTCTGTGATTCTGTGAGCGATGCTGGTTACACCTGTGAGACCATATTTGAGAAAGGAAAAAAACTGCTGCACAACAACAGCTGGGAGAGAGGAGTGAGAAAATGCGAGAGAAATAGCCCTGCAGACACCAAGATCAGTGAAGGAGGAGGAGGAGGTGCTCCAGGCATCGGAGCAGAAGTTCCCCTGTGGGCCATGGAGAGGACCATGGTGGAGCAGGCTGTCCCCCTGCAGCCCATGGTATACCACGTTGGAGAAGATACCCACACTGTGGAACATAGATAACCCCATGCTGGAGCAGGTGGTTGTGCTCTGAAGGATGCTGCAGCCCATGGAGAGCCCTCACAGGAACAGACTCTGGGCTGGAGCTGCAGCTGGTGGAGAGTCCACAGTGGAGCAGGAGATCTGGCAGGTGCTGCCACCTGTGGGGGACACATGCTGAAGCAGTCCTCTCCTGAAGGATGGACCCCGTGGTACAGACCCAGTTCTTGGAGCAGTTCTCGAAGAGCTGCAGCCTGTGGGAAGCCCACATAGGTTCAGTTCAGGAAGGATGGCACCCCGTGGGAGGGACCCCACACTGGAGCAGAGCAGAGAGTGACTGTGAAGGAGCGACAGAGATGAAATGTTATGGACTGACCACAGCCCCCATTCCCTGCTCCTCTGTGCCACTCAGGGGGAGGAAGCAGAAGAGGGTGGGTTGAGGGGGAAGGTGGTTTTAGTTTGCTTTTAGTTTCTCACTGCCCTAGTCTGTTATTAGTTGGCAATAAATTACATTAATCTCCCTACGCTGAGTCTGTTTTGCCCTTGATGGTAACTGGTGAGCGATCTCCCTGGCCTTATTTCAACCCGTCAGCCTTTTTTCATCATATTTTCTCCCCCTGTCCTTTTGACGAGGAAGAGTGAGGTGGAGCTTAGCTGTCTATCAGTGTGAAAACACCACATCACCTGACTTCTGGGTGTGGGCTGCTAGTTTGGCAGTCGAGCACTTGTGCCACTTTTCCATTCATTCCTCTTGAATTCCTCACAAGCCACCTCCAAAGTCTCCCCTGATGTGATGGTTTTACCCAGCTGAGCAGTGGAACTCCACCACAACCGCTCTCTCACTCCCCTTCCTCAAAGGAACAGGGGGAGAAAACACGATGGACAAGGGCTCAAGGGTTGAGAAAAGGACAAGAAGGTTGCTCACTAATTACCATCACAGACAAAACAGACTCAACATAGGGAGATTAATACAATTTATTACTATCACTAGTGGACTAGAGCAGTGAGAAACTAAAAGCAAACTAAAAACACCTTCTTCCTGTCTACCTTCTTCTACCTCCTCCCCCCGCGCGGTGCAGGGGAACGGGGAATGGGGGTTGCGGT
>VXAL01016728.1:127870-146588 GCA_013399475.1 Chauna torquata
TCCATGGGCTGCAGCCTCCTTCAGGCCACATCCACCTGCTCCACCGTGGGCTCCTCCATGGGCTGCAGCATGGAAATCTGCTCCACCATGGTCCTCTCCATGGGCTGCAGGGTAACTTCTGCTCCGGCGCCTGGAGCACCTCCTCCCCCTCCTTCTTCACTGACCTTGGTGTCTGCAGGGCTGTTCCTCACTCCTCTCTCTCCCAGCTGCTGTTGAGCAGCAGTTTTTTCCCTTTCCTAAATCTGCTCTCCCAGAGGCGCAAACAACATCGCTCATTGGTTCAGGTCTGTCCAGCGGTGGATCCCTTTTGGAGCTGGCTGGAGCTGGCTCTTATCTGACATGGGGCAGCTTCTGGAATCTTCTCACAGAAGCCACCCCTGTGGCCCCCCTGCTACCAAACCTTTACCACATAAACCCAATACACCCAATAAGGTCAACTTTTTGGCCATCTTTAGTTCTTTTTTCTGTCCTTTGTTGTATTGCAATGCTTCGTCATTGTGTTGTATATATTGACCCCCATTTGCCATCCAATGAGGCTTTACTCATGGCATGTAAGTTGAACGGTCTCTTCTACTATCAGTCCAGGGGCTTGGGTACTTTAAAAACCACCTCCTACTTATGGGTGCTTTTCTCACTGATTTTCTCATGTTTATTATGTAACTGACTGACAGTCTGCACTGAAGTCAAAGCTGAGGCCATATACCACTTCTGCTGTTCTTTCTCTCAGTAGGCACATATACTCCTTGAAGCTGTGCTATTGGCTCTGATCTTGCTATTTTTCTGGTCTTGCTACAAAACTATGCTGGCTACTTGTGTGGAGCAATCTAGCCCAATTACTCTCTTGTCCTTCTCTACTGACTGTGATGGGGGCTGGTTCCTTCTGCAGAGCGAGCAAACCCTCCTCATCCTTGGGGGAGAAAGGAAACCAGGTGTACCCATCCCTGTGCTCCAGGTCCCAGTCAGGAGCATTTGCTAGACCTCAGACACTGAGATCGCAGCCCTTGTCACTCAGCAGTGCAGCTGTTGCACTTTTCAGCAGGCCAGCTGTACTGCTGGTCTCTCAGCTTTATTCTGCAGTTGTACCAGTATGGAGAAAAGATAGAATTAAGGTCTCACAACTGGCCTAGTTGAAAGGAGAAATATATGAGTTTCATGGTAGGCTTCACCTTTTCCCAATAATTGCAGAAGCATTTCTTTATGAAAATGGCACTCATGGGATTCTTTTTATTTCATCAAAACATATAATGTGTGGAAATGTGGGTTACTAAAGCTTTGGTCCTTACTGTTGGGAACATACTGGCTAATGAAAGCAGTACCTTTAAATCTAGTGTGATAGTCCTGCACAGCATAAACATATAAGGGATAAGAATTATAATCATCAGTCTAATGTTAAAGAAAAATCATTCCCTCAGAGACAGTCCTATATCACTGTTATCTAAGCTATACAATAGGCACATTTTTTTTATTTTTATTTTTATTTTTATTTTTTCAATGATAAAGCATGTCAGCAGTGTCAAGGGAAAACTTTCATGAGGCTGTCTTAAGGCAGATGCCTCTGGAGTGCTGCTTTGCCTTTTCTCAGCTAGTAATTGCATAAACTGCTTTGGAAGAAAATGCCTCAGAGTAGAAACATAATACGTAATCAGCTCAAATAATTACAACAAAAATGCTAACTTGCTGTTTTCACAACATGGATAATAGGCTTGCTGAAGGGCACGGAATGCAAAATCAGTTTTGCATGTCTTCTTGTATTTCAGAATCATTAGAACATGCTACAGCCTGAGTATAGAAATAAATGCCTCTGCTGCTGACTGGAGTGACGACTGGCACACTGGGAATTCAGCTGTTTCGGAGTGTGGCATAGCTATCAGCCAGAGAGTAATGTGGATAATTTTCATAGTTTCTGTCTTTGTTGAAATATTTCATTTTTAAATTCAGAAGGCAGAACATGACAGCACAATATTGAATTTCAGAGATTTAGAGATACCTAACAGGAAAGGTATATGCTCTGATCAGTTAAATTTATCTTGAACTTTATTATACAAAATCAAAGGTTTCCCATTTTAAAGCATCAGAATAATATTATGTAACAGAATACATATCATTTAAGTTGTATTTCACATACCAGAAGTGCGTCTATACTACTGATAGTTTCCAAACAAACTATCCTTAAGGCTAGACTTCTACACCCATAATTAGTAACCCCACCTTCAAAAAGCACAGGTATATTCAAGTTCTCACTGCTCTAGTCGTTTCTGTGATACCAGCATGGCATTGCTATTTCTAAAGGGCTGATAATATCATTTAATAACAGCAGAGGATTTATGTTTAAACTCCAGGCCACCGTACTAATAGCCTCTAGTTCATACTTTTATCATAGAAGTACTTTGTATACTTTAAGCATGCATTCTTAAAGATTTGCTGACTATCAACCACATTTAGGTAGTTGACACATCATTATAACCTAGTTTACAGCCAACAGCCTATGAATAAAAGATAGTTGCTATGCAAATCAAAGGCATTTGAGGAGCTAAGCTATGTCCATGCTTCTACTCTTAGAAATGAATTTTTACTGAGGTCACATTTGTAACAGGTCCTTCATTTGGCCAGGTAACAGCTGTTTATTCATTCACTGATACACTCAAACTCATTATATTGGTATACAGGAACGTGAACTCTGTTCAGTCTGAATTTAACCATTTTGTTAATGGGCAAATGTTTTTAAGCCTTTGCTTCACCACTGCTTATGCCAAAAGCAGAATTACTAGAACAGACAAAAAAGAACTTACTTATTTAGGAAGAACAGGATAATTTTTCTTGAAGGGTCCCACTTTCCTAAAGGATTTTGACCATATCTGGATGACTTTGGTCTATTATTAAACCTGCTCAGATCCTCCAAATCTGAAAATTTGGTGAACTCACTGTCAGTTTTTAGTGTTTGTAACCAACACCATTTTTATTATTATTTTTTAAATCATGGATAGGAGCACAAAAAGCAGCCACTATAGCAAAAATAAAAATCTTCACCACACTGATACATCCATCATATACAGTCTTATATATGTATATAGATATATAGACTTATATAGTCTACATGTATCTACTTTAGCAGATAAATATAAATGGTAGTCCTCTTAGCTAATTGGCAGATACTCATATGTGCTTCATTAGTAATTGGTACAAAAGTATATGTGAGGAGCAAGCATTTGTACTTGACAGCAGTCAGAAACAGAACCTAAAAATATTTTCAAGAATTCAAACTCCTGTAATATATTTGGCTATATCACTTTATTTTTTAACCGACTAATGTAAATGATCAATAAAATCGGGAAATAATGCATTAAAATCATAGAATCATAGAATGGTTTGGGTTGGAAGGGACCTTAGAGACCATCTAGTTCCAACTGCCCTGCCATGGGCAGTGACACTTTCCACTAGATCGGGTTGCCCAGTGCCCCATCCAGCCTGGCCTTGAACACTTCCGGGGATGGGGCATCCACAACTTCTCTGGGCAACCTGTTCCAGTGCCTCACCACCCTCATAATAAAGAATTTCTTCCTCTTTCAGGAATCTGAAAATCTGCCCTCTTTCAATATAGAACCATTACCCCTTGTCCTATCATTACATGCCGTTGTAAAAAGTCCCTTACCAGGTTTCTTGTAGGCCCTCTTTAGGTACTGGAAGGCTGCTATAAGGTCTCCCTGGAGCCTTCTGTTCTCCAGGCTGAACAACCCCAGCTCTCAGCTTTCGCAGGAGAGGTGCTCCAGTCCTCTGATCATCCTCGTGGTCTCATTCTTCTGGGCTCACTCCAACAGGTCCATGTCCTTCTTATGCTGGGGGCCCCAGAGCTGAACGCAGTACTCCAGGTGGGGTCTCATGATAGTGGAGTAGAGGGGGACAATCTCCTCCCTTGACCTGCTGGCCAAGCTTCTTTTGATGCAGCCCAGGATATAGTTGGCTTTCTGGGCTGCAAATGCACATTGCTGGCTCATGTTGAACTTCTCATCCACCAACACCCCAAGTCCTTCTCCTCAGGGCTGCTCTCAATCCATTCTCCGCCCAGCCTGTATTTGTGCTTGGGATTGCCCTGACCCAGATAAGCAAGGATTATTCAGTTTGGAATAGTAGATGACAGAAAAGATAGGGAAATCTTCATAAAAACCATGAGCAGTAAGAAGAACAATTACCCACTGTCTCTTCTAATGCAAGAATTAGGGGACGTGAAACTACCAGAAGAAAAGTTGAAACAAAGTAAGACAAAGGAAAGGTGGTTCTTCAAGTATTGGAGCTCTGCGTAAAGCTTTCTGAGGATTCAAAAACTAATATTCTGGGAAATATTACTATATGTTTACATTTGATAGGGTGGCAATCAGTGAGGTAACATTGTTTCCTCTTGCTTAGTGATAGAAAATATAATAGAAGAGATGGACTTTTAATCTTATCCACAGTAGGGGTTCATCTATCCCTGATGATCACCCACTCCTCATACTCAGCAGGTCATTTAGTTTCACCAGAAGTATCAACATACTGACTTTATTTATAATGCTTAAAATCAAATAATAGAATCTGTGTTTATACCATTTTTCTTCCTCATTTTAAGAGGTTTTTGCCAAAAATCTCCCTTACAAACAGAAAGCAGATAATGAAGAATTAATTACGCAGATCTGCTTACTGTCATTTCACACACTACTACTTTGAGAAACAGTGAAAGAAGTGAAGACAGAGAAACAAATCTGCTGTCTGTATGTGCTGTGTATATGCAATCATCTGTAAACCTAAAGAGTAAAGCATTGCTTACATTGAAGCTAGCAACACAGCAAAGACAGTTCAGACTAGAACTAGAAGTTTCTTAAGTTGGTAAAGATTCACTATATTTGTATTTCCATGGTCACATATAGGTCTGCAGGCAATACTGTGAGAGCAAATGATGATGAATGCCACAATAAACGGCTTTCTATATTTCATTGTGTACTGGAAAATCAGTTGAGGATTCCCATATTATTTGCCATACCAAAACTACTAATTTCTTCCATGGTGTTCTACCCTCAGTGCTTACTGACACAGACATGAATTTTACTTGGCTAACTAATCACTTGACTAAGGCCTTATCTATAAATAGATATTCTTGCTTAATATCTGTTACAGGTATATATATGTTTTCTAATTCTTGTGATGGGTTTTTTATAAGCACATTTAATTTACTCAAATATGGTTTATATAAGAGCATAAGTATGATACTGTTTGGGCTGATCTCTTAACAGTGCCTTTGACATCAAGTATTTGGAAATATAATTTTTGATATTATGTAAAAGGATCACCCTTCCCTTTACTAACAACAGCAATGTACAGCACTGCTTTACACAAATCCTCTGTCAGTTGCATTTTCTGCTTCCTCATTATTTGATAGAATTTCATGCCTCCATATTAACCCATAAGTTCAAAAATATCAGATTTGTGTACCTGAGACTTACATATCTCAAGAAATTATGCTACAATTCAGAACTAGAAACTGTTGGTTTAAAACAAGGAACTTACAAGATGGAACTGTTGCATTTTAGTACTTTTTGTGTAAATTAACTTCAGCCACAGAACTTTCTTTAATTCTTTTTTTTTTTTTTTTTTTTTTGGCCCACACAGTATTTGTGTGATTCTAGGAAAGAAGAGTGTGCTCTTACCACTAAAGTAGACTGGATGAGTGCCATGGTTTTGGCTGGGACAGAGTTAATTTTCTTCGTGGCAACTCACACAATGCTGTGTTTTGGATTTTTGATGAAAATAGTGGTGATGTTTTTGGTTGTTGTAGAGCAGTGTTTACATAGAGCGAAGGACTTTACAGCTTCTTGTGCTGCCCTGCCAGCGAGGAGGCTGGGGGTGCACAAGGAGCTGGGAGGGCACACAGCCAGGACAGGTGACCCAGACTGACCAAAGAGATATTCTGTACCATGTGGTGTCATGCTCAGCAATAAAAGCTGGGGTAAAGAAGGAGGAAGGGGGGGATGCTGGGAGTGATGGCGTTTGTCTTCCCAAGAAACTGTTACGAGTGATGAGCCCTGCTTTCCTGGCAGTGGCTGAACACCTGCCTGCCCATGGAAGCAGCGAATAAATTCCTTGTTTTGCGCTGCTTGCGTGCACAGCTTTTTCTTTACCTAGTAAACTGTCTTTATCTCACCCCATGAGTCCCTGCACTTTTACCTTTCTGATTCTCTCCCCATCCCACCTGGGGAGAGTGAGTGAATAGCTGTGTGGCACTTAGCTGCCTGCAGGGTTAAACCACAACGAGTAACCCATATATGATCACACAGTTACAATACTCTTAAAAAAAAAAAAAAAGGGCTTAAGTGAAATTAGATTGGAAATTGCAGAAGAACCTGCCTATAAGAGATATGTTATTCTGTTAGGGTCTGGTAAGATTTTCCCTTAAGATAAAATAAGTAATAGTATATCAGTAACAGTTTATTCTCTGTGTTCTACTAAACCCCTGTATGCTCATTGGATTTTGGGACAGAAGGAACACCATTAAAGGAAAACACAGAGCCGCAAAAGAAAATGTTGCAGTCTTGTTTTTGCCTGACTCTTGGTGAGCATGTGGAAAATTAAATTGAAATTTACTAATACTACAATGTTAAAGAGTGTCTAGTGTAACAGACAGGATATATTTCCCCATACGGAATAAAAAAGTCTCTGGAACAAAATTTTTCTGTGCTCTTCCAAGTAAGAAGTATTTTTTTTTTCCCAGTGGAATTACATAGTGGGCTTCTGAACATGAATAGCCAAATCATACATAGTTTTCTTTATCCTGAAAACTAAATAGCATATTTAGTGTATTTATTTATTGCTTTAATACAATTTAGGACTTAGAAATATGAAAACATTGGTAAAATACTTTATTAAGAGTAAAAGAATAAAAACTATAAGCTATTCAGTGGAAAAAGAGAAAAGCTGTTCTATATCTGATTTGAATAGTCAAGTGACATGTTAAATTATTCATGAAAAGAAAAACTTCAAAAGGAAAATGGAAGTAGCACTCAGAAGCACACATGATCTGTGAAACTTTGTAATCATAAGAAGGCTTAGCCCAATTGCTGTTTGCTTACCAGAAGCTACAACCAACTTAACCTTTACTTTTTTTTTTTTATTATTCCTGCCTACTGAAAAGGTACTGGAACATTAGTACATTGCAATTTGAAATTTGTCTACTTAAAGACAAGAAAAGAAAATATAAGAAGATAGAATTAGCAAATGATGTTTTACACTGTCTCCCTTCAGAAGCAACATATAAACTCAAAATTTCATTTGCAGATTTTAAATTAAGCACCAGGAAATGAGTATATTCACATGAAAAGTCAGAATACACTTCATAAAACATAGGAGTAGGTATACAAGATGCTGAAAAATGTTCAGGCTGTGCCTGTTAATACAAAATATACAATTCTGTCTCCAAAGATTACCTTTACTTCAAAATCCATTTTTCAATCTGACTGCATTCTCTGAATTCCTATCTAACTCTGGTATTTGGAGCCTCACTTGTTCTTTTCTGCATTGTTGGACTTAAAAAGAATAGGACAGAAAGCAACTCCTGGGAAAACATGCAGACGAACGCTCCTCACCTTGGAGGGACAGCTAAAATAACTCCAGTACCTCCAAATAATTTATGCTGCAGTTTAATGATACTGTTACAGTTTTTGAAACACCATAGACTTATAAACTTGTTATATACATATCAAAAGTTTTACTGAAGCCAAGACTGGACAACTCTTAGTTCTCTTCTACCTATAAGACCTCTTAACTTGTCAAAATAAATAAATGAATAAATAAATAAATTAATTAATTAATGAGCAAACTAAAACGGTATTTGGATATTTTTTTTCTTGTGAGCAGCTAACTAACGGGAAACAGTTACAACTCAAGTTTTTGCCATTGAATTCACTTAGTAAAGTTGTTTATTGCCAAGATTTGCAGAATTGCAGTGTGGACAGTAGCTTCCAGCCTATCCTCCATTTTAGTTGTTATCTCAAATCACATCGTAACACGTCAAAGATTCAAAAAAGAAAACTATTGGCTCATTACTTCCTTCAATTATATTTTAAAAGGTTAACTAGACAAACTAATTCTATGAACTCCAGTGGTCAAAGAATCAATTCTGCAACTTAGAATGAAAGGCACCATTGGTTTGTAATGCAAAGAGATATTAAAGGCTGATGTTACTAAAATGAATAAGTTTGTTTGATTATTTTATACACAAAAGATTTATTAAAAAGCTTGTTTTCAATGTATTTTAGGAAATACTTTAGAATACCTCGTTACAAAGAGCCACTTGGAAAACAAGTGGGCTCTCTTAGTTTTTGGTTGTTTATTTGATGTGATGATAGGTCTGGGCAGATTATAGAAATTGTAGGAAACCTTAAAAATATGTTCCAAATATATCAAAGAGGACATCAAATAACCAAATTTATAACTATCCTCTGTTCTTTCTGAAAATATGTGCTAAAAATGCACAACTTCAGCTTCCTGACAACATTTTATTGTATACTTGGAAGCTATGTAAGTGCTAACTTGGTTTGTGCCTTGTATAGAATACTTTATAGAGGAGTCTGTGATGGCAGTTTATAAATGGATTACAACTGTACATTAATAAATCTAGGAATTACAGCTTCACAGGACGCTACAAACGAGAAGTTTTATGAAGGAGAATGATAACATCTTTTTCTGTAATTTAAGTACCTTCATATTTACAAAAGATAATAATAATGAAAAAACAAACAAGCAAACAAAAACCCCACAAAACTAATTGGATTAAAGAATGTAAATGACTCCAGGCACAAGATGTAATGATAATCAGTCCACAGGGGTATTTCATTATTTTTCTTTGGCATTGTAACAAGCAAGGCTTGAGCAACCTGAGACTGTACTAAGAGATCCACTAATTTTAAATATTGCCCTGTGGTAGGGCTTTCCTAGGAATTGGTTTGGTTCTCATGAACGCAGGTCTGTCTAAATCGTGCCTCCTGATTCATAAGAAGTTAAGGACTCTTGTGCTTTCACTTCTTTTTCTTCCTTTAAATAAGGCCCACCTTGCATTTTTCTTCTTTCTCCCATTTTATCCCTCCACCTTAACCTTTTAGGTCTCCCAAAATCTGCAGTGCAGTTGTAAACCTATGAGATTTTTTTTGTAGTGAGACTATCAGTATAAACCCATCATTAAAAAAAGTAATTTGGAAACAGTGAGATCCTACAGAGATTAGTATTTCTCTCAGAGTTTTATAAAAGGCAAGGTGGAGGATCTTCAGTTACACTTTCAGTCTAGGCTACTTTAGCTGAAATGTATCCTCTGTATCTCTTCCTAGGGAAATATGTCTTCTCTTTAAGAACTCAAGAACTGTGGGACGAAGAGGCCTTTCTCATCTTTCCAGAGTGCTAGATTTAGGTGACTTTGTTTAGCTGTTACTATCAATTCAATAATACATACCTCCAAGAAAAGCAAAAGGAATGCAAAGGTCAGGATCTGGATCAACAGGGTAAATAGACAGGAGCAGGCATAGGCTGTGGCTAAACTGGTACTCTCATAACATGTCTCAGGTAGGCTGAATGGTGAACTGAACAAAGGCTCCTCAGAACATAGGTAGGGGCTTGGTAGAGACTTCAGGTGAGGCTAATAGGAGCCATGAAGGCCAAGTAGTGCACTCAGGACCCTGGCAGCTTCAGTGCAAAGTGCTGTGTGATACTGATCCCCCCAAAACTTCACACAACTATTTTATCATCATTATTCATCATCGTCCATTTTTTAATCAAAATTCTTGGGCTCAGGGTCTTCCTGAAAAATGCATGTTTTATAAACTAGTAGTTGTGTTTGTTCATTTTTAGAGTCACTGAACATCATTTTACTATATTCTAAGATACAGAGAACAAAAGCTTTCGGAACATTCTCTCTGTGTGACTCATGGCATATGACCCTTCATTTGCTCTAGGCACTGGAGTATTTAGTCTGTTCCCACATCACCTAAGGTCCTTAAGTTTCACCTAGCTAGTCTCTATCTAGCCTCCAAACTCTAATTTTTATAGGTTCCAGAAAATTGAATTGTAGTGGTTCATTGTTAGGAAACCAAGTCTAAGATCTACACAAGAAAGAGATGTTTGAATGACTGAATTTCAAATGCTATTATGCTTATTACAGGGTGTATATTCTGACTGCCTCAGCTATCAGTGTATTTCACAAAAGAAGAGGATTCACTCATGCACACTGAAAATCAATATGGTAAGCAGAGAATAGTCAGAAACTAGTTAGAAAAATCTAATAAAAAGTGATAATTACCTCCTCAGAATTCACTCAGCAACAGCAGCCTTGAGTATGGTGGATGATCTAGGTCAGCCCATCAGAAGAAATTAAACCCCTCTTCCACCTGCTACTAGCAAAGTAATTAGAAAAACAAGTCAGCACAAATATGTCCTATGTTCAAATTTTTCCTCTGCGAAATGTAATTTGAGCCCCCAAGTCCTACTTCCCAGAAGATTCAGCAAAGCATTGAGTTATGGGATATTTTTAGTAGGGGCTTTGCTTCCTATCTCTCACAGTGAAGTAATTGTACTTTTATTGGAGCGATTAAAATTCTTTCATCCAGATAAATAAAGACGCATTTCTGGAGGTTAAGGCAGTCTTCTTACAAGGGGAGACTCAAGCTCCATCCAGTAAGTGAACATGTAAGTCTTCAAACAGATGCACACCAGTGTTAAAAGGTTGTTCTAATGTTGAACTATCCTCCTAGCTCTAGGCAAAGGCAATGCTAAACAGGCCTGAAAATACGATGTCTGATTACTACAGCTGTGCAAATGAAGAAATGAAAGCTTGAGTATATGACTGCTAAGTAGCTAGATAAACAACTAATGAGCAAGATGTTTGTTCTTCAAAGGGCTAATGAGAACATCTATAACTCTGATGGTGACATGCAGACTTCAAAACATCCCAAAACATCTTTTAAAGGACACACAGTATGAACCGAACATGTACCACAACTATTAACAGGAGCTGAGTTCCGTGCTTAGCATATGGTTATAGTTAATTATTAATACTTTCTTGGCAGACCTTATAGAAAATTATATGCAGTAGGAAGAGACACAGTAAAGTGCATGAAAAAGTAATATAGCAGATGAAGAGCAGAGCTGTAGTTTGAATTTTTGGACTGAAGTTGCTAGATAACTGACTTCACTGCCTCATGGCCTGATGAACATTAAACAGGAGTTATGTATCCTACTGCTTTACTGCACTAGAATAAACATCACATCTTTTAAGATAAAATTCAGTGTCAAGCCAACCCTTGTGATGGCAAAGAGACAAGTGGTCCTGGTTCTTCGGAAAGACAGGAATGGGAACAAATAGTGCAAGCATCTGAAACCTGTTTGAGAATAGTGTGCCAGGACTTCCTGACTAGACAATAGTACAAGAAGCATCAACAACAGCCAGTGGTAGAAAGAGAGATTAGGAGTAACCAAAATAGATAAAAAAAAGGAGGTAGTTGTCTAAATTCCAACTTATAGCCCTTGGAAATGATCATGGTTTTGTTGGGTGTTTTTCCCATCTGTTTATTTAGGGAACTTATCCTCCCACTCTCTCTTTTAAGACTTCTTTTACAACTTTTGTGCCATTTGGGTGCGATTTATTTTCAACCTTTTTTGACATTTCTTAATTATTCTTAAAAAACAAGTAAAAAGAGCAGATAGACAATTTCATCATGGTTTTGACAATGCCATTTACAGAGATAGGACCAGTTTTATATTTACCTTGTCAAAGAATCAAGGAAAAGTTTTGCCATTTTTTTTTCATAGTTATTTATCTATTAAGGGTTCATATTAAGGAAGCTCTCTCTGATGTTCTCACCATCTTGTTATTGTCTTTTGAGATATAAATGATAGGAGACTACTTTCATTCTTGGTTCCCAGAGTACTGCACTGCATATGGCTGTGTTAGAAATGTGTTTTCTTACATTTTCATCATTTAATTATTATTCAGATCATTCTGCATCAGTATATTATCTTACTCATCATTTATTGTCTCACCAATCACCAGCAACCAAGCTACACCAGCAATTACTTCATATAATTGCTTAGATTATTGATGATAATCTACCATACTTTTTGGATGTTCTTGTCAAGAAAAAAAGTCCATTTTTTTTTGTAAAACTGAAGAATCTACCACATCGCATGGGTATCTAAATTACCATTTACTGACTATACCTGACAGGAAAGAACCACTTAAAAGTTCCTCAGTCACTTTCACTCATAGATGTCAAGTCAAGGGCTTAAAATACAGAAAAATTAGAAAGGGATAGGAAGTGGGGCAAAACAGTCCTTTTAAAAAAGACCACCAGGTTTGACATAGCCCTTACCTTAAAAGGCTTCTGAAGCCATACACTAGAAATAAAATTGTGCATTTCTTCCTTTTTCCTATTTAGCATTACACTCACAGAGTTTTTATCTAACGCTGATGGAGTACAGACTTTGAACGTGTCCATCCCTTTCTGTTAAGAGATACCCTGCTTCAGAGATTCTAACATCTGTCACCTCATAAACAATTCCTTGTTTAAATTGAACAGGGAAGCTCCTAATCTTCAGCTACTTCATATAACTGTCACATTAACCAAAGCAATCTGAATACCGTTGGCCATCACAAAGCTGCTTCTATCTTGGAGCTGCTTTCAAATTGACTATTAGCAATATGCACATCCCTAATACAGGATTTGTCATCAGGGCAAAATCTCTAGCGGTGAAAATAGCCCACTTACCCTCCAGGCAAGGCATTCCGGACTGTTGCTTGATTAGGGTGACCCTTTCTCCTGTTTTACCATTGATTTGAATTTTTATTTTTCCTCAGAAATGGAAATGAAGGTTTGCTTGTCCAGTTAATTGCCTTTGTTCAACAAGTGGCAGCTAGTACTTTGTTTTTTGAGCAATTTTTTTAAAATCCAACCTCCTTATTACCTCTCCCTTACATAGCCATTCAGATTGCATTTTCTGTTTGCCTGGATAAACAGCAAGTGTTAAGAGAAATCCATTGGTCTCAAAGAACTTTCATTGGTCTCAAAGCTACATAAATTTAAAAAAATTAGATGGGTTGAACCAAGGAGTGATGCCAGAGGATAGACCACAATAATCATTTTCTCATTTTCTGTAAGAAGCAACCCAGGCTAACTGTGATACTTTTTTTTTTTTNAGAATTACAGAAGACGTACTGTGAGAGAGCTCCTGTCATGCCAACTTGCCCTGGTCGAGAGTTTAATAACAGAGTATAATGAGAGACGTGGCTGAGAGGACAATATACACAAAAACCTGAGTATAATAAGCCAGGTCTGACAGGGCGACACAAGCAAGAACTGAGTGTGGTGATCCTAGACCAACAAGTGGCAAGAGAACAATGCCTGAAAATTTTGGAAAGGTATACGGTGATATTGTCATGGACTGATTTGATTGGCAGCCTTGTCGACATCTACCTATAAAACCACCCAGTAACAGAAACGTGTGGAACATTGGTACTTGGACATCCAACACCATGTAGAAGCAAATTGCCCAAGGTGGAACAACTACACATTGGTGGCAAGCCAATGCCTAAGGCCTGTCACTGAGGCTGTTTAGAGAAAATCTTGCAGTTCCCCCAGAGTCAACAGTGGCAGCTCACTAGAGAGATGTATAGAGCAGTTCTCAGTTACTCTGTGTGTGAGTTTGCACATGTGCATGCCAAGCTTTTTCCTGATACAGCTTGTCTCTTGGCCCACTTAAAAAATCAACTCGAACAGTGTCACACTGACCTTGTGTCTCTATTTCTCTTTATTTACTTTTATTCTCTTTGGTTAGAAAAAAATAATAATTTTTAAGCCCTTCTATGTTCCCACCAGTCTTTGCCCAGTCCTGCTTTTTTTCCAAATTCTGAAACATCCTTCTTGAAAGAGCTGATTATAGGTATACATTATTTTGCATTTACCAAAGGCAAGCCATATGATCAGTATGCGCTGTGGTGGGGATGTCAGGTAACTATGACAGGTAATTACTTTATATTCTGAATAGTCTCGTAGAACTGCAGGCTTTCTCTTGGGAATGACGGGTTTGCATCTGGCCTATGGGGTTGGAAAAGGAGAACATTTCCCTTGGCCCACCGGAAGATGACAAAAAGTTGAAATGTCAGGTAGGTTAGATGATTCAGTAGTATGGTTTGCCTCTAAGGAAAGATTTGTAGAATCAGCGTACTTAAGGTTACGGTACTTAATCTCGTCTTCATGAGGCAGACCCAACACAAAGAAGTTGTGAGATGCCCTTACCAATCCAATGAGATGTTCTCACACTAATTTTTGTTTATAGCAAAGGAAGGATCATATGGTCCTAATTTTTTTGATAAATTCTCTTTCAAATCATGTTCAACTCAGAACCAGAGGAAGCTAAACAATCAAAGGTTGTTGCTATCTGACTGTTCTCCACAAGACTTACTTCATGTTAAAATCTTTAAAGGGAATCTTGCAAGAGAGAGCTTGTGTCTTCTAAGCTCTGAGTTGGGAAACATACTGCTAACATTCTTCCTGCTGTTCTAGAGAGTGGAATGTATTGATAATTTGCAAGTCTGCTGCTTCTAGTTTCAAGGCTTCTTTTGTAAGTTGGGCAACTTTTTTGGTATATTGATATTTTAGCTCGCCCTTCTTCCCACTCTCTTAAGTAAGTCATAAATATTTATGCTCTGTGACTCCTGAGGAAGAGACAGACAAGATCTCCAGCATCTAAATATGGATTTCAATGGAAGTTATATATGCTCATGATTCTTCCTATTGACTCTATTGGGAACTAGGTTGTTGCGAAGATAGAAAACATGTATCAGCAAAGAGGGCTAAATCATCTCTGTACATTTTATTTTTAGTTAAGCATACTGTGAGAGAACAATTCAGACATTGACAAAAGTCAGAGGCAGGAGAGTTTCCCTTCTAGCCATTCTGCAGGAAATTTTTCCAGCATTAACAAATATTTGCATTTAAATTCTCTCTTCTCCAGACAGAAAAACCAGATGTTGTAGTTCTTCAAACCAACTTCCCCCATGCAAAACAAAATAAAACAAAACAAAATAAAAAAAACCCACCAACTGTAATAAAATAAACAGTAACAATTTCTTGAGAAAATTAGAGCTGCATCATAAACCCTCACTGAGACAGTGAACTTCTTTTTAGTCTATGCTGTGCTCTAAGCCAGCATATAGCAAAAGATACTTTCATATCATAAATTTTTTTCCTGAAAGGTCTTGTCTTGAAAAATTTTGCAGAATTGTTTTTCAAGTTGTTGACGGTTTTATTTTTCTAAGAGTACAAAATATGCATCCCTGGATGTTAAAATTCCCTTACCTCAAAAGGAATCTGTGTGGGGAAAAAAAATAAAAAGGAAGATAAAAAGATAAAAGATAATTAAAAAAAGTATTTAAGATTAAGTTAGGTAAAATGCTAAGGGCTAGGAAGTTAGCTGTTTCTCTAGAAATAGAAAGCAATAGTTTTCTGTGATCTTGATCATCTCCCACATAGTAGGAAAAATGTGCCAGTAGGTTAGCAACTGAATAATGAAAGACAGTAGCTGTGTTTCCTTGGAAGGATAGCCCAGTTTTGCTCTGGTGTTTTGACTCACAGCTGTAGTTACTTACCTTTCATTTTATAATTTTGTTCATTTCTCATACATTACAGGAAGAAAGCCCGCTCAGTTATTTCTGAAATTATCTCAGTCTGTTTATTTTCCTTGACTAGGCTTTGATTTCTGGGTGTGAATTGTACAAATAATCAGAGACTTAAAAAAAAAAAAAAAAAGCCCAGAGTTTTATAACCATTAAAATTGCTACTAAGTGCCCTAATTAGGCAGCTTCCAGAATGGGAGAATCATATTCAAACCTAAGTCATGTAAAATACAGCATTTCAAACTGTTTCCTAAAAACTCAGAATGTTTTCAGAACAGAAGAATCTGATTATTCCTTCTTTCATATATATATAAGAAAGAGCTTTGCGAACCACTTTGAAGATTCTTTTTTTGCTTTTCTCTCAAAGCACCTGGAAAACGTAGAATTTTTTCAACCCCAAGCCTTAAATTCAAGATCACATACTTCTGCATAAAAAACTGTTCAGTGAAAAAGTAGAATATACTTTCAAGAGACTCAAACTAAGCTTCTGACCTTACAACAAAAGAAGAATAAAAGAAAAGGAGAAAGGAAAAGCACTTTTTTCCTCAAATGGAATACTAATTTGTTTTAATTCTAGAAGAACAAATCAAAGGGTAGAAAAAACAACAGGAAATGATATATTATATTTTCATATCTGCATCCTAGTAGTACCATTTCAGAGATATGACTCTTAGGATTGACTACACTGAGTCAGAAATATCGCATCTCCTCAGCATCCTACCACTGTGAAGAGAAAGGCTGGTCTCTTTCATAGTGTGCATGCCAGTCGGCAGAGCAGGAGTTCCCACAGCTCTTCCCCTACATTTTCTGCTGGAGAAGCTGAAAATCGCAACTGACAGAATGATCCTTGCCACTGCAGCCACTTGTGTCACTGGAATAGCCACTACCTCTTTCTTCCCTAGGACTGAGAGCAGCACCATGTGCTAGCACACACTGTAAGAATCACAGCGCCAACCAATGCCTTTGTGGACAAGCCTGACCTGCTAAACACCTGAAGAGAGGGCTCGCTAGCCTCAGGCTCTCCACAGCACCATCTACAAAGACAGACTTTGAGTAGAATCTCCAACCTCTTTGCTGATGCTCAGTCCTTCTTCCTTATTCCACTGTATTTGTAATTAAAAAAGAAAAAAAAATCAGTACTGAGATTAAAAAAAACACCACCACCAACAAAACACCAAAATTCCACCTTTTCCAATCCCCATCCCTTTCGACTGGTTCTCTTTTCCTTTCCTTACACTTACGCACATTCATTTGTGTGATTTTCTCTTCTTGCTTCTCTCCTGTCCCTAGCCAAGTTCCTCATCCAGTCTGTATGACTGAAAGCCTCTTTTTCTCCTTATGCTCTCTGCATGATTCTAACCCACTTCTCTCTGTCTTCAGTCGTCTTCTTCCTCCTGCAATTTCTTTTCCCTAGTGCTGTAGCAGACATACATGTTATTCCCACTGCTCTGCCTGAAAGGAGGATCAGGGGAAGAGACTGAAAAAGAAGAGTTCCTCACCCCACACTCTCTCCTTTTACCTCCATTCCCATTAATTATTGCTGTGGGCGTGACCACCACCAAGACAATATCGCAACTGCAAGCAGGGACTCAACTACACTGCCCATGGGACCTGCCATAGCTTCCCTACCTAGAAAAAAAGGCCAAGGAATGAAAATAATCCAGCTCAAGACTCAGCCTATGATAGCACTTGAATGACCTGTCTAGCCAATGGCCTTACCAGTCCCCTTCATCATTTCTGGGACATGGCTCTAATGCTTGCTGCAGGTCTTGCCTACCAGAGCTTCTCCAACAGCATGATCTGCCATCTGTGCATCCTCATATGCCCTGGCCAGAAGGCATGGTCTCTGTTATTTGATCTCCATACTGCTCGGCCCCAAAATACATCTGCAATTTTTGTGTTGAGTAGTAGGAGTCTTATCTATGGGTATGGCTTCTAAAACATTTTAAATACTAGATGAAATAAAAAGTTGATTTTCTGCCTATCATTGAAGACCACGGCCCAAGAAGCAGGGGAAAGCATATGTGAGAGTGAGTAGGGGCTTTTCTTGTTCCTTTTAGCATGCAGGCATATGCTTGATATTAATATGTCCTGTCCTTCCCCCTCAGTGTAGACACTATGGCAGATGGGAGATGTCTTGGGACAGCTATTAGAACATGGCAATCTCATAATGATGTTTTTCCAGAATACCTCTCCAGCCTCTGGAAACATGACATGGTAGTGTCTTCTTATTTCGTAATCAATTGCATTTGAAACCATGCTAATTTTGGCATACATAGCATCTTGCTGCAGGATCTTCTTTTATTTGAATATGAATCTTTCTGTGTTTGTTTCCTCTCAGCTGGCAGTTTGGAGAAGACAGTGAACATCCATTCCCTATTTACCTTGTCAATGCCATTGGTGAGTTTAGACCTATTCAGTAACCTTTTTTCAAAGTTTAGACTTGTTGTCTTTTCAGTCATTCTTCCCAGCCGTTCCATACATCTGATGCTCTTTGCCACCCTTTTATCTTTTGTCTGCTATTTCACCTGTAGCTGGTTTCTTAACAGAGAAGAGAAAAAAATGGAGAATAAAACAATGGGCTTTATAGGAAACATTCCGTATGTAGCATATATATGTATTATATGTTATATCAGTCAACCTTTTCCTCATATACACTGGAGATGTAGAGACATAGACTGCATATTTAAGAGTAAGTTTGGCCCTGGTGACAAATGACATGGAGAAGTCTGAGCAAAGACGGCTTTTGCTTCAGTCTTTACCAGTAAAAACAGTCTTTAGGAATCCCAGGCCCACGAGACCAGAGGCAAAGACTAGAGCAAGGAAGACCTACCCTTGGTCGAAGAGGATCAGGTCAGAGAATATGTAAGCAGACTGGACATATATAAGTCCATGGGCCCTGATGGGATGCACCTGTATTGGGTTTACGTGGTAAAGGTTTGGTAGCAGGGGGGCCACAGGGGTGGCTTCTGTGAGAAGATTCCAGAAGCTGCCCCATGTCAGATAAGAGCCAGCTCCAGTCGGCTCCAAAAGGGACCC
>VXAL01016728.1:147243-181459 GCA_013399475.1 Chauna torquata
GCTTGTCCTTATCTCAACACTTAAGACCTTGTCCATCATATTTTCTCCCCCTATTTCTTTGAGGAGGTGGAGTGAGCGAGCGGTTGTGGTGGAGGTCAGCTGTTTAGCTGGGTAAACCACCACAGCACCCTGCAATGCTGAGGGAGCTGGCTGATATCATTGCAAGACCATCCTTGATCATCTTCAAATGATTGTGGTGATCGAGACAGGTACCTGAGGACTGGAGAAAAGCAAACGTCACTCCTACCTTTAAAAAAAGCTAGGAGGATCCAGGGAACTATAGGCTGGTCAGCCTTACCTGAATCCCTGGGAAGGTAATGGAACAACTAATCCTGGAAACCATTTCCAGACACATGAAGAAGAAAGTGATCAGAAGTAGTCTGCATGGATTTATGAAGGGAAAATCATGCTTGACCAACCTCATTGCGTTCTATAATAAGGTGACTAGCTTGGTTGTCATTTCAAAGGGAATAAAAGTGGATATTGTTTAGCTTGACTTTAGTAAAGCCTTTGACAATCTCTCCGATAACATCATAATAGACAACCTAGCAAAGCACATTAGATAATCGGATGAGGAGGTGTCTGCAAGACTGGCTTAACTACCAGCCCCAGAGGGTCATGGTCAGCAGCATAAAATCCAGCTGGAAGCCAGTTGCTAGTGATGTACCCCAGGGGTTAATACTGGGATTGTGTTCTGAAGTACAGTTAATGACATGGATGATGGGATAAAGTGCACCCTCAGCAAGTGAGACATTGGAACAGGTTGTCCAAAGAAGTTGTGAATGCCTCATCCCTGGAAATCTTCAAGGTCAGGTTGGATGGGGCTCTAAGAACCTGGTCTAGTCAAAGGTGTCCCTGCCCATGGCAGAGGGTGGAACTAGATGATCTTTAAAGTCCCTTCCAACCCAAAGCATTCTATGATTCTTTGATCCTATGATTCTGTGATACAAAACTAGGAGGAGTAGTTAATACACCAGAAGTTTGTGCTGCCATTCAGAGGGACCATTAAAGGCTGGGGAACTGGGCAGAGAGGAATGTCATGAAGGTCAACAAGGGGAAATGCCACATCCTATATCTGGGGAGGAATAACCCCAGGCAATAGTACACACTGTGAGCCTACTGGCTGGAAAGATGCGTTGCCTATAAGGACCTTAGAGTCCTGGCAGACAGCAAGTTGACAATGAACCATCAATGCACCTCTGTGGCAAAAGAAGACTAGCAGAATCCTGGGCTCTGTTAGGAAGAGCCTCTGTTACCAGTTGATCCTTCCTCTCTACTTGGCAGTATTAAGGCTGCATCTGAAGTACTGTGTCCAGTTCTGGGCTCCCCTGTATGACAGAGAGGTGGACTTACTGGAGTCAGTCCAATGTAGGGCCACAGTAATGACTAAGGGACTAGAGCATCCCTCATATGGAGGCTGAGCCTGGAGAAGAGAAGGCTCATGAGGATCTTATCAGTGTGTATAAACACCTTATGGGAGAGAATGAAGAAGAGGCAGCCAGGCTCTTCTCATTAGTGCCCACTGAATGAACAAGAGGGAATGGACAAAAATTAAAGCATATGAAATTCCATCTGAACACAGGAAAACACTTTTCCTGTGAAGGTGGTTAAACATTGGAACAGGTTGCCCAGAGAGACTTTGGAGTCTCCATCTGTGGAGATATTCAAAACTCAACCAAACATGTCTTGGACAACCTGCTTTTGCTGATGCTGTTCGTACAGGATAGGTTGACTGGATGGTCTCAAGAGGTCCTTTCCAACCTAAATGATTCTAATTCTGTGATTGTCTATTATTTTTGTGTGTCTCCAGCTGATAGCACGGTAACATTGTTGCACTAAGAAAATAAGTCCTTACAAAGTCGCAAGATCTTTAGTCTAATGCATAGGTTCGGTAAGTCTCTTGACTGAACAAACAAGGGGATAGTTGTAATGGCCTATGAAAATGAGCTACAAGGGCTTACGGTTTTCTGTGTGTACAGTGTCAGATTTCACTGCACAAATGAAAGTTGAGCTGTGCCAGAATCCACAACCAGGTTCTGAGCTCCAAAGAGTCCAAATGTGTTTATATTGGGATTTGAAAAGTACCATTACTTTTTTTTTTTTCTTATTAGCATTGTCATTTCAAAGTGTTTTTTTGTTTGTTTCTGGGTCATTACTTCATTTAAATTTTCTCACAATAGTCTCTTTTGGGCAAGGCATCACTTAAGCCTAGTTTCTTCTCCTTTTTGCATTTCTTTGGTCTTGAGATTTTAGATTCTATATTCTACAAAGGAAAGGTTTTCTTCTACAAAGACTTACAGTTCAAGACTCTTGGCATGTTATTATTATTGTATTTTTCTAAATAATTAACACAAATTTACTACATTAAGTCACAAACACAGTACAGTAAAATTGAAAGCATAATGTTTAATTACTGAAGTCAAAGCTTTAATTCCTTACAAAGAAAAATATTTAGCAGTATTTCATATTCTCAATATGAGTTATTTATTCTTAAGTTGCCTGCAGTGCTCAGGCAACAAGACTACCTTTAGAGAAGCATATCAAACCACTTCCTCAAAGATGTCTTTCATACAACCTCACACTTTTATTTTCCTGTCACTTTTTAACTCTAATATGGATAATGCATATTAGAATATTGAATTGTGTTCGCTCTTAACAAAAACCTTTGCAGTGGTACTAAAATAACATCAGCTCTTACTATTATTGTGCTTATTATTTTGATTTACCTTTTCTTATAGCTTACTAAACCAAAATAATTGCAGCAAAAACCTTAATATTCTAAAAACATATACTTTTTTCTTTCTAGTAGATGTGCTACTGTAGCTTCAGTAACTAAACAGCAAACTGTGTAAATATACTTAACATTATTTATTTACCTCACACAAGTTTCTCAGATATTTTTGCTGATCTAAAAATCTAAAATAGAATGAAGACCACCATCCAAATCACACATACTGGAAGCCAGATTGGATAAAGCACCCATGTAGAAAGACAGATGTGTAACACTGAGACAGTTCAGGATAGTTAACTGTTCTAGAATGGATCATGTGGGCTCATCTCATGTGATGTACATCTTGCAATTGCAGGAACTTAAAGAGCTAATGGCTTCTTTGTCCTCCTCACCTTAGTTTTTTTTCCAGTTGTTTCCCCTGAATCACCTGAAAATTCTTAATTTTAAAACATGCTTGTTACTGCTAGCTAGCTTGATGTATTAAATTAATTGTTCAGTCCACAGACCGATCTGCTGAATATCTGAGATAATTTTTCATGTAGGAAAGAAGTGCTAATTTTCCTTTGGAAATGATTCATCAAAGGACAATGATGAAAATGTTTCCCAACAGTAGGAGAAATGGGTAATGGTAATAGAAAGTGAGATTTTCAGCTCCACCAGAACTGAATTGAAAGTAAAGGATATAAAACATTTGGCATTATCACAGAAGGGGAATTTGATGTGAACATGAAAAGACTAAGCAGGTGTTGAACTGTCAAGTAATGTTATATGGATGGATTCCACAGTGATGGATTTTATATTGATGGATTCAACAGAAAACCAAGGAGAATTAGTTGGATATAAACACGTGAAGATTCAGTAAAACAGCAGTTGTCTTCAGGCCTTCCTTCTTACAGCAAAATGAAAAGAATACAGAATGGCTACTGTGAAAGCAGGATAAGATTGAATTCAGTTGGACAATCAAGCAGAGTCTAAGAGAGAGTACTTAGCAATGGATATCAGAATTCTAGAAAGCAGGGCCTGAGGGAAAGAATATCTATCAAATGATTTTAGTGGAAGCGCTATCTACTGCACAGCAAGGATTTCTTGGATTGTCGAGCATGACATCAGTCATCTAGAAAAGAAACAGGTTTAGAATGACACCTCATTTATGAACATACCATTTCCTTGGGGACTAACACTGAAAGCCCCCAAAGAGACACTTGGAAAATTCCTTAGAGATAAGAGCGGGATGGAATCAGGAGACTGATCACACTGTGTACAAAGGAGAAAAGAGAACATGTAACAAAATAAATGGGTGTGTTTATGCTATGCTTTTACTGGGAGGTTGAAATAATGTTTCCCAAGAGTGAGAGGACTCAAACTTTATAATATCTGTTAGATATTCCCCTCCAGGGAATCCTAAAGTACAGATTAGTTGTTTAGAGACTAACAGCCTTAACTTCTACTTGGAAGCTTGAGTTTCTATTCCAGCAGACTTACTCAAATACTTTGTAGGCACTGAGATTATATTTTTAACAGTAGTTCTTGACAGACACAAGAGATGACCTCAAGGTGTCAAGTATGCCTGCTCCTCCCACCTTCAGGCCAATAGCTTGTAAAAAACGAAGTTATACCAGAACTTGACTTTTATAAATGTAAAACCTGTGGGGATCTGTAAAAGAAGTTAAGGAGGGGGGAAATGATATTTTGGTTATCAAAACCGATTGCATTGGCAAAGCAGTGTAATACAAGTACCATGTCTGGCAGGCAGGGAAGAGAAGGAAAGGTTCCAGGACTAGAGTAAAGAAGAGAGAGTGGACATGGTCAAGAGCAGAAAGAAAAAAGTAATATGAGATTAAGGAGATTAACCTTACAGAAAAGCTGAAGAGCAACATTCCTCCCACACACCCCCCACACCCCTCCCCTCTCTGAAGGCCCTTGACCTTCAACATTTGCAAGTAAAGTCAGTCAATAATAAAGGTCAGAATAAGATATTTTCATGAAGGGTGGGTGATTAGTCTATGCTCACTCATCACATGGTTCATGCCTTGTTCAAGCACAGAATCATCTCTGCTTCTCTTTTTGAAAATAGATAAATCTATAATAAATGAGATAAAATAAGAAATCCTAAAGCCCTTTCCATTTTCTGTACTGTAGGAAAAAAAAGCATTACTGAAAAATGAGAGTGTTCTACAATACCAAAACAGGCAAATTTAGAAATAAAATCAAAATCTCTCAAATTTAGAAATAAAATTAATACATTAAGAAAAGAATCTTCGCTCTACAAGTTTGTTTTACACTTTGTGAGGTTTAAAAGAAATCTAAATTTAAAGAAAAATGAGTATCTGGAGGCATGCTCTAAAGTTTTCTCTAACCTTCCTATGCAAATCTACTCTCAGTTCAATTACATGGTTGTCAAGACTAACACAAAGCCAACCTCTCTCCCCCTGTAATACAGCTGTGACAATACTATGCCTGTATTAATATAAACACCCTTATGATTTGCAGTTTTAGACTATATTGAGACTCTTTTCAGATGAACTTTATTCCTTTCTGCTTCACAATCCTGATTTCTTTAAAAAGACAGTAAATTTTACAGTTTTTTAAATAGATCTTATGAAGTATTTTGACTTCTATTATTTAAATAAAGAATGGAAATTACATGGATTTGAGCCAAACTTTAACTCCTTTTTCAGGTCACTTAGAATAAGCATATCTTTTTAGCACTGTTGTATTAATTTGTTGATTTTTGTGTGCTCCAAATAATGGTCTCCTACAAGCAGCCACAGACACAAAGCTTGTTTTGTTTTCTAAGGACAGCATTGTCTAATTCCTTGGGAAATTGTTCTTTCAAGTGAAGGTATTAGAAGAAGTGAGGTAAAGAATGTAAAAAGGTAGGATAAAGAAAGAGAATGCACAGAGGATGGGTGAGGGAGATGGAAACTATTCCACATGTTTCCATAGTCACATGGAAAAAAATATATAATGAAAAACTGCATATTATAAGCCTGGCAAAAGAAGATCATTAAAAATGGTGCAAGACACAAAAATGGAAAGGAGCCTGAAAAAAAGATTCAGGTAAAATCCTGGCAATGTGGAAGGTAAAGATATTTTAAAAATTGTGTTGTAAAAGCATAACTAAATGCTGAAGGTGGAAAAATCTCTACTTTGACTATAGACTAATGGACTTTGGAATTATTCTGCTGAGAATGTAAATGTTGTATATGATATTCATTAATGTGTGCCATTTAATTAACTGTGCAAATATTCATTAAGCAGTTTCTAGACTATCCATATCCATTATGTCATACATGTGCATACACAGAGATATGNCCAATTAAAGTCTTCTTCACTTCTCTCCCCTCAAAACATGTGCTAGAGAAATGTACTACCATATGAAAGAAAGCTAGCAAGAACCAGTGACTGGAATTTTTGAAGACTTTTTTTTTTTTTAACCAGTGTAGCTACAGTAGACTCTCTTAGATACATAATTTGGCATATTTTTCCCCTGTTAAATATTCCCAGGCAAACAATAGCTATTATTTAATTTAAAAGAGCAAACAAACCTAGATTTCTGTCCTTCATCGGATTCCCACTTTCAGCCCTAACTGTATGACAAAGTCTGTAATTGTTTTCAAATGTTCATCAGAAATAAAATTGCCCAACAATTGTTTACACCTGGGGGCCTACACCACATTTGAAAGGCACAAAGAGCTGTGAATGTCTTTTGTCCAGCTGCACAGTTCAGTAGAAAAGTGAACATACATGGTTTGTCATTAAATAAAATTCATAGGTCTTCTTGCTCTCACTGGCACCACTTCTTAATTCTGTCAATTCTCCTTTGAAGAAGGAGGTACATATGTGTTCTATAAAGAGATCATGGACTTCAAAAATAAGAAGTCATTAAGAACAGACTAAAGTAGGGATGAAACCAGAAAGCCCTTCAGAGCTTCTCTTGTTTAAAACCTTTTTCTCTCATTGAAACAATATCTCAACTGAATGGGGATGACGCTTTAAAGTATGGCTAATTTATACCTCTCATACTTCGTTTCTACTCCTACATTTGATAAATAATAATTTTTATCGTCTGTTTTTGATCATCCCATTTGCGTCTTTAAGCATTTATAAATACCATTTAATGGCAAGTCAAAAATTTTTCTGTGTATGTGGAATTGATTTTCCTTATTCAGCTTGTATCTTTGTTTGCTTTGAACATTTTTTTTTATTCTTCACTTATAAAAGCAAAGCTAGGGAATAGTTATTTTCCCTTGTTATTACTAAGAAAAGGTTAAGGAAATATTCTTCAATATATTTGTACAGGTGAGTCTTGGTAAAAGTTTACCTTCAAATGTAACTGATAAGAATAAAATAAGATTTTTTTTTTCTTTCTACGCTAAAAAGCTGACATTTTATCTAGGAGTACAGTGGGTTTTATGATCATTCTTCTTTTTTATAATCACTGATGTCCATTCAGATCCTCTTTGTCTTACCAGTGATATAGACCGTCCTTTTGCTTCTTTTTCATATCTCAGCTATATTAACGTAAATCTTTACTAATCCTCAGCCACACCATTACAGAGCAAGTACAGAAAGACTAAAGCTCTCTCAACACAAGTGAAACAAACAGAACAGATCCTGTCTCTCATCTGTTACATAAGCACCTGTAATATCATTGCTCCACTAAAAAGCCAGGGAGCTCTGAGTGATAATCTGGCATTCACCTAATTCTGTATACCACATAGAGCTTACATCCTTTGAAAAGAAACTGAGAATTCTCTAGTGCATCAAAGAACACAGTGTAAATTGTCAGTCAAAAAAAAAAAAAAGATTTCTTCTGGAGTGTTGTCAGAGTAGTAGATTTTGACCAATGATAAGGAAAATCTTTACTGTTTTAATTTTTCCATTTTTTTTTTCATATAAATTGCTCTCTACCAAAATCAATATAATCCCTGATGTCCATGAGTACTTTGTTTTCAGAACCCAGTGAGAACTTGGTAGGGCAGGGCATAAACCTTATCTGGCTTCCTATGAAATATTTTTAATGCTGAGATTTCCCTTGTGGTATTCTCTTTCTAGAATTTTCCAACAAATGCTATAGTTTTTATTCTTTGAAAAAGTGCTTGAGAGTGACTGTGGCTGGAATTTTTTTTTGTGGGTTTCTATACTCCAGTTTGTCTATGGCAAAGAGAGTAGTGCAACGCCATTAAAATGTAGACTATATTTTCATTTCTGGACCATTTCAATTGAAAAGTGTAAAGATCCACATGGGTAGTAATGGACTTCATTCTGATATTATGAATTAGGTAAGACCTTTTCGTTCATTTTCAATGAACAATATGAATTCATTTAGCACAACACACAGAAGCATTGCTACATAGCATTGAGGTGGAGTATGAGTGCCGCAGAGACTGACCTGTGAATGGGTAAGCCATCAGATTGCTTTAATCTCATAAAGATAATCAGACATTTAAAGAGAGTATGTCCCAAAGATTCTAAAATGAGCAGGAAAAACAAACAAATAAACAAACAACTTCTGACCTGAATAGCAAACTTTATTCTGAAAATGCCGTTCTGAAAAGTTAAACAACAGTTTTAGATACTTACATGCTTTTACCAAGAGTTTGTCAGGGCTCTGAGTGCACTAACAAGCCCTAATGGCTATGAACAGCCTCACTTAGGGCCTGCCTGCAAGGCACTGCCCAGGGCTCCCTGTGCACCCTTTAATTTCAGTCTTTATGTTCAGTCCTTGTTTAAGCTATGTTGTAGGAGTGCTGGTTTCTAGTTCTGTTGTGCCTGGGCCTTGCTAAGGATCCTGTTGATCTTGACTAATGGATTGTCTTAACCTCAATCCTGCATTGTCACCGTGGATTTGACTGGCAGTGCCTGGATCTGATCCTGATCTTCAGGTTGACTTCTCAGGTAGACCTCAGACTTGCCTCCTCACCACAAACTTGCCTTGACTCTAGATTGAACCTGTCATCTCTGGGCCTGTTCTGCTCCTTTTGCTTAGGCTGTAGGGCTGGGCCTTGGTCAAGCTGGTGAGGCTCCTGCTGTGCTAGCTATATGATTCTCCTTAGCTCCTATCCCTTAGAATGCTGCTCCTTGACTCAGGCTATCCTGTGCCAAGCATTGTGGAGCCTGGTCTGTGGTCACGCAGGGATTTTCCCCTATGAGCCCTCCCAGGTGACTAGCCTTGCTCTGGACTCTGATCTCTTCACAGTGCTGACACTTTACTCAACCCCAGACTACTGAGGAAACCTCTCTGGGGCTTGTGGTGGTCTGTGTTCCTTTCCCCTTTGGGCCTGAGACCTCCTTAACTGAGACCCAAGTATCATATGCCATGCCCCTTTCCCTTTTTCTTGTCACTGCCCTGGCTCTGTCCCTTGAAACAGCCCACTGACAATCCATGGCAATTAAATTACTCTGCACCAAGTCCCTTCTGAGCCTGTGTCTCTGCAAAGTTTGAGGATACACCTTGCTGAGAAGGGAGGCTGCTGTCATGGCCCTGGGGGCACTGCTGGCCTTGACTGACCCTGCCCACCTTTTGGGGCTTCCCTCACCCTGCCCAGGACCCCATGTCACCACCACCCCTCCCAGGGCCGTCAGCCCCTGCCCCAGTGATGTTACAGCAGATCTGGTTTCCATTTCCCCCTGGCTTGCCCAGGCATGGCCCCTGCCCAGCCAGGCCCGTCCGTGGGCCCACATTTCAGTCAGGCCTCAGCCTGTCCCTCATCCGTGGAGGTGCTTGGGTCTGTGGCTGCCCTGGTGCCTCCAGCTGCCCTGTTCCTGGCTGGGGCAGTGGGACAGGCCCAGGCTGCTGTGACCTGCCTGGGGAGCCCCCTACACTCCTGGTGCCCCAGCCCCAGGGTGCTGCCAGCCCCTAGTGCCATGGCAGAATTGCTCCTCTCAGATTTCAGAGTTACTCCACTCTATTATTTGTCCTCTCCAAAAAGCTGCTGTGGTAAATAGCTGTGTCTTGAGGGAAAGAATGAGAAGAGAAATACATCTTATAGTTTTGCCTAACCTGACACTCTGGGCAATCTGATGGCTCAAGACTGATTTGCCACATTGAAATGGCAAAAGTCATGACCCACTATCATGATCCTAAAGAAAAATCCTGAACTGAAACAGGTTGTCACTCACATTATTGTCTTGTCAACAGGATAATTGGAAAAGAGGGAATGAAGATGCCATAATGTTAAACAAATCTCAACTTTGAATAATAAGATAGTCACTGTGAGCTGGACACTCGATTTTAGGTGTAACAGATGAATGGAGTCCAAGTGAGGTGGACCTAGAAGAGAAATCATGATGACACATTGAACAGGTTCAACATGACACATTTTGAGATGAAGGTCAAGTCAGTGGGGAACGGATTGTCAGAACCGTGGTGTACACTATTTGCTTTATTTGTTCCTAGATTTGTTGGTTATAGTAAATGTTCTAGAGGACTCCTCTCAAGAGAAGTGAGAGATTGCTCTTTTTACCAGGTGTGGGAAAACATAAGGGAAGGAAGTTTGCAGACATCTTAGGGGGGGGACAAATAAAAGAAAGGAGCCAGAAAGCCACAGAAGAAACAATTGGGAACCAGCAGAGGACAGTTACTTCCTCACGTTAAGTAGCTTGTATATACAGAGTTTGCTGCAACCCAGTAAGCCACTGAGCTGACTGACAGCCAGAATGCAAGGGCATACTAGAAGAGTTGTTTATAAACGATTTTACTGGTATTCTGCCTGACCTAGCCACTTAGAGCTTTCTCTATTTGAAAAGTTAGGTATTTTAGTTTAGATTCTATGAAAGTCATGCTTTTTCACTTTAAAAGCTTTTTGTCCTTTTTGAGATGTTCAGTGCAAGGAAAGGACAGACAGATTAAACCCAGCTCAGAATTAATAGCAATAATGTTAGAAGATGAAAAACATCAGCAGAGGCAATAGTCTTTTGTCTAGAGGGCGATAAACACTTAAAATACATTAGCAACATCTGCCTAAATGTGAGCTGTAGATGTTCTTGTTATCGAGACTCTATAACTATTTTTCTTGGTTTGTGAGAACATCCTAAGAAACCAAAATCCTTAAAGAATTTATGCATAAATACACTCTGGATAAAATATTTAAAGCTGCTGGTCATAGTCTCAGAATTTAGATGTAACATACAGAATATAGAATCATAGAATCACAGAATCATAGAATCATAGAATGGCTTGGATTGGAAGGGACCCTTAAGGATCATCTAGTTCCAACACCGCTGCTGTGGGCAAGTAAACATTCCACTAGATCAGGTTGCTCAAAGCCGCATCCAACTTGGCCTTGAACACTTCCAGGGATGGGGCATCCACAACTTCTCTGGGCAACCTGTTCCAGCGCCTCACCACCCTCTGAGTGAAGAATTTCTTCCTAACATCTAATCTCAATCTCCCCTCTTTCAGTTTAAAATCATTTCCCTTTTTCCTATTGTTATCTGCCTGACTAAAGTCACTCTCCATCTTTTTTGTAAGCCCCCTTTAAGTACTCAAAGACCTCAATGAGGTCTCCCCAAAGCCTTCTCTTCTCCAGGCTGAACATCCCCAGCTGTCTCCGTCTTTCTTCATGGGAAAGATGCTCCTGCCCTCTGATCATCTTCATGGCCCTCCTCTGGACCTGCTCCAACAGGTGCACATCTTTCTTGTGCTGGGGGCCCCAGACCTGGTTGCAATACTCCAAGTGAGGCCTCACGGGGGCAGAGTAGAAGGGGACAATCACCTCTCTCGACCTGCTGGCCACGCCTCTGTTGATGCAGCCCAGGATGTAGTTGGCCTTCTGGGCTGCAAGCGCACACTGCTGGCACATGTCAAGCTTCTCATCCACCAGAACCCCCAAGTCCTTCTGCTCAGGGCTGCTCTCAATGAGAGAGATGTCTCATGTCTGAGATTGCCCTGACCCAGGTGCAGCACCTTGCACTTGGACTTGTTGAAACTCATTAGGTTATTTTGGACCCACTTCTCAAGCTTGTCCAAGTCCCTCTGGATGGCATCCCTTGCTTCTGTTGTATCAACTGCACCACTCAGATTGGTGTCATCTGGAAACTTGCTGAGGGTGCACTTGATTCCACTGCCTATGTCATTGATAAAGATATTAAACAGCACCGGTCCCAAGATGACCCCCTGCAGGACACCACTCGTCACCGGCCTCCACCTAGACATAGAGCTGTTGACTGCAACTCTGTGGCTGTAGCCATCCAGCCAATTCCTTATCCACCGAATAGTCCACACTTCAAATCCATCTCTCCAATTTAGAGATCAGGGTGTCATGTGGGACTGTGTGTCATGGTTTTGGCTGGGACAGAGTTAATTTTCTTCGTAGAGGCTCACACAATGCTGTGTTTTGGATTTTTGATGAAAATAGTGGTGATGTTTTTGGTTGTTGTAGAGCAGTGTTTACACAGAGCCAAGGACTTTTTTGCTTCTTGTGCTGCCCTGTCAGTGAGGAGGCTGGGGGTGCGCAAGGAGCTGGGAGGGGACACTGCCAGGACAGGTGATCCAGACTCACCAAAGAGATATTAGATACCATGTGGCGTCATGCTCAGCAATAAAAGCTGCGGTAAAGAAGGAGGAAGGGGGGGATGCTGGGAGTGATGGCGTTTGTCTTCCCAAGAAACCGTTACGCGTGATGAGCCCTGCTTTCCTGGCAGTGGCTGAACACCTGCCTGCCCATGGGAAACGGTGAATGAATTCCTTGTTTTGTGCTGCTTGCGTGCACAGCTTTTGCTTTACCTAGTAAACTGTCTTTACCTCACCCCATGAGTTCTTGCACTTTTACCTTTCTGATTCTCTCCCCATCCCACCTGGGGAGAACGAGCTAGTGGCTGTGTGGCACTTAGCTGCCTGTTGAGGTTAAACCACAACACCGTCCAGGTGTACACATTGCACACTTCCTTCTTCATCACAAAGAGTTCAAAGCGTTCTGTTAGTCCCCTTACAGAAGTCCAGATAGGTGACATAGGTTGATCTTCACTTGTTGACTGATACAGTCCCTCTATCATAGAAGGCCACCAGATTGGTCAGGCATAAAAATATCAAAATTTGTCCTTATAACTGGTTGCAGCTGTGTGTACTGCAAGTTAAACCAATGTCACTATAGCTCATCAAGTAGTTTTAAACTGATTTTTGCAACAAGCCAATCAATTATATTGAGATTTCCAGGAAATGTTTAGTAAAAGTTTCAACAATGTATGGCTGACCTTTGAGGAATGGGCTGGGAATGCTTATTTAAAGGTCTAAAGATAAGAATAGTAGAAGATGGTAGGAATGATAACACTACAATATATTAATATCAGAACAATATGCTTGCACGAAATTAAGTAAGTAACCAAGAACCACTGCATAATATTAAAATCCAAATATCTAAAAGGGCACCAAGATGGTATAGGAAATGCTAACAGTATAAATATTTCATAAGGTAGGATAGAAAAATCAGGATTTATTGCATATTTGATGAGTGCTGTTTAGAAGAGCTCTTTTCTGTATTCGAGATTCATCAACAGATGGATCCACCCTGATCTTCACCTATCAAAATGAGCTGATATGCATACGAGTTGACAGAATTTGACCTATGTTAGTTTACTGTGTGTGCTCTGTGCTGTTCTATAAACAGGTTTCATCAACCTAGAATATGAATTACTACATCTCATACTCTCCAAGCTGCTATTCTTTTTGGTTAATTCCATGTAGTATTTATGTCAACATTTAGGTATTACCTAATTGAAAGAAAATAAACATAATATCAGTTTTATAAGCCCAAATAAATACAGCTTTCACTAACATCACATAAATACAATGAATAAAAAAGAGTAAAATATTTTGGAGGTAATAAAAAAAAAAAAAACCACAACAAAAAAAAAAACACTTCTGTATTAGCTTTGTGCATTAGCTTTTCTTCTTTTTGTGGCTCATTTTATACAAACTATGTTTAAGGCTCTGCTGAGCCAGAATATTTGAGTCTTCTTTACTAAGGTATTATGCTGAAAGTCTACTGTCAAGAAATTCTGATTTTTCTTTCTAGAACATTGAATCAAATTTAATCGAGGTGCAGGTAGGGAAACCTGAATAGAGTTAATATCATTATTTTCATTATATATATGCAACATTGCAAAAACAGAAAAAAATGCTATTCTCACGTAGGGATTGTGCTCATGGGAATAAAGAGAAAATTGTTTTATGTTAAGGTTCATTAGTGACCAAAAATCAATTAGATTTGATTTTTGCATGCTTAATTTTATGGCTTTCGCTGAACCAGATAGTGCTTGCTGTTAACTGAGAGTCTATCTGAGAACTTTTATGTGGAGCAGAATTGCTGTTTCTGGATAGGTAAGTAAACAAAACCAAACTGACTTCTACAGGAATGTTCATTTTACAGGAAAGACATGCATATATTAAATGTTTAATTGTGTGCATTGTATTTCTTTAAGATCTTATAGCTAAATTAATTGAACAGTGGCCTATAAAGTGATTTCTCTCCACTAAAAAAAAAGATTAAGGAAAGCTCTTTGCTTGAAGCAATTCAAGAAAACCATGCCAGATCTCAAAGGTGGAACTTAACATAAGTGCTAAATGAGAATTAGTCTCTTCGGTCATATTTGTGTAAAAGAAGTGTGAGTGGTTTACATAGGAGTCTTCTCACATGATTCTCTATAAGGTTCCAAAAAATATAGTGATCCCTAATAATTAATGAGATATGCAGCAGCTAGCTAGTTCAAACAAACAAACAAGCAAACAAAAAAAACTCTGAAGAGCTAACACTATATCTATCTTTGTCTCAGAAACATATGCCACCACAGACAAACAGTAGAACTTTCAAGCTCCTACTGAATCTAGGAAAACTTGCTAATTCTGGATCAGCACAGTCAGCAATACTATCTTCATCTTACATTTATAAGGTTTGAATTTTAGAAGTCTGAAGTCTCACTCAGTCCCAAAGCACTTCTAATTTGTACATAAGATAAAGTCTTCATGTTATCAAAGACAATTGACCAAGAAAGAAAAGAAGAGAAAAGAAAAGAAAAGAAAAAAGATTTTTTTATTATGAATTTTAAACTAATATATTTGGAAATGTTCAGTTGAAAATAAAGATGTAAATGGGTGTGAATTTATCACCAGCATATCAAAGTTAATAGCCATTTTTGCAAATTTTAACAGCTTGGGGCCCTAGTTTTCAGAGGTAATTGTTTGCCATTTTCTCCAAAGAAAAATACATGAACTTTAGTAACTTTCAAAAGTTCAAAACAATATTTTAATTCATGTGAATTCAATGTCTATCTGTTTACTCAGCCAACTTCATCACCTTTATTATTTACTTAATTGTCTAAATATTTGTCTCTGTGACAAAGATATGTATCAGTGATGTAACAAACTTTTCTTGTTACATTGGTGACACAAAGTCCTTTTAAACTGAAAGCAACTTTGGAACTCAGTGCCATGAGATGCCAAAAAATACAGACATATAATTCTTACAATTCTCACAGATTTTTTTTTTTTTTTAACTTCTTTTTAGTGTCCTGGCAGGCTCAGCTTCCAAACTGATAGTAGTATCAATATATAGTTAAAGCTGTATTGCTCCTGGATGGTTATGGCGTACAGGAACTTCTGACTTGACTTCTGTGTGGCTTATGACCATTTCATGGGATTTTTCAGCTCTAGTTTTGTCTGCTAATTTTATCTGCCAATCAATACTAACTTTGTTTAATGTATCAGTCTTTTCTCAATGAATACAAAAATATCAACTTACAAGCTTTCTCTGGTCAAATGAACATTTTGAAAAAGGTAAAAATGATCAAAAAGAGCTTAACTTTTTTTTTTTTTACTTTCTTTCTACTTGTGCTGTGCCAATCAGTAGTTCAGCATTCTTCAGATTCATAACAATTTGTAATTCTGAACTAGTTGGAGCATTATAAGGTTTAGCTTAACCCAAAGCTGAAAATATCTTTTATAATAGATTTTTAATTTAAGGATTCCTCAGACTAATTCACACCACCCCCCACCCCCTGCTTCATGTGCTTTTCTTCTCTGGTCACTTATTCTTGAATTATCTGTATTCTGACTGGTTAAAATAAAATAACTTCTAGTTTTCCAGGCAGCTATTCAAACTTGTTCAGTGTCTCATCAGTACTTGTCAGAAGAGGGCAGTATCTATCAGTGTGGTTACTACACAGGTGGAATTATCCAAAACCAAACCAAACCAAACCAACACAACACACTCAAGAAAGAAAGTGCAGACAAATGATTTTTGAGACAGCTGGATTTAGCACTATTTCAGTTATAAGAATTCAGTCAATAGTTGAACAGAGGCAACAATCTCATATCTCAAAATTGGACTTGAGGCATTATTAAAAGTTCTCAAATCAGATTATCTCAAAATTGGAGTTGAGGCAGTATTAAAAGTTCTCAGATCAGATGGAGATAACCTATTAATTCTCAGGCTTTTTGTTAAACTAGGGCATTCACAGGCAGTCTTGTATGAGAGCTCGTTCTGTATTGCATAATATGAACCAGCATTAACAGCATTGTTTGAGATTAGAATGTTTTCCAATAGTGAAGATTAAAGCCAGTTTTCTGTAGATTTAAATGGTTTAGTATTATGTAGTTTAAGATCTGTCACAGATTTTAACTGAGTTTTCTAAAAGCTGCATCTTCATTTTTACTAATGCTGTTTAAAAATGGTGTGGGAGAAGATTCCAAACAAATATATGGATTAGCATAACAACTGCAGGTTATACAATGAAGTAGCAAAGGCCTATTTAATGTTTTCTCTTTTTTGGGGGAGTGGGGGGTGGGGAGGGGGATACACCTTTTGCTTTGAAAAGTCCATTATTGTTCTGTTACTCTCTTATTTTAGAGAAATTGAACAAAACAATATTGAACTTGTCTATCATTTCAAATAAACTCTAACCTCAATTTAACTAGATTTGCCACATGTTTTTCATTAATATAAAGAGGATAATACTGTTTTATTGTTTGTAGTTTTCTCCTGTCGCATTATCCTTGATCTTTTATTTTTATACAATAGTTCTCCAAAAGAAGGCATAAGTATTATTTTTAAACTGCTAGAGTAAATTGTAGTCAGCTATTTTGTATACATGATAGAAATCACTATTTTAACAGATTTAACTTTAAAAGCTCTCAAGTTATGAGAACAGTGTCACACCTTCATGCATTTTTGACTTGAATATTTTACTATCTGTATATAGTAATTACTGAGAATTTCCTGTTCTTTCAAGTATTTTCTGTATTGAGAAGAAATCAAACTATCTAGTTGTTAAATAGAAAAAGTCTCATAATTCTTATTTAGTCTTAGAAGTATCTGCAGAAGAATTATACTGCAATGCTGCCAATCCTACAGGCTCCCTGCTTATACTCTGTTTAATGGAGTTTTATGAAAGACTGAAAATGAATGGCTACAGCCCTCTGGCTTGTTTATATTTTTTATTTTTGACTCAAAATATAGAATTTCAGTTGTGCAATTGTACTGTTATCAGTGCTGCAAAACATAGGGCAACTAAATTAATTATGGTTAAAAACACTTTCTAGAACAATAATTCAGTTGAAAAAATCTAGTTGAAAGGAATCATAAATTAGTCTAAATCTACTCTTGATAGACTGATTGTTAAAATCCCTATTTACTTCAGCCTAGAAGGATTAAATAAGAGATAATGTATGTAGATGCATCTAAACTACAACAGTTGAAATATTAGGGTGATGACCAGAGACTAAATAAGAAGATTCTTACCTGCAAATATTATTTCAAAAGATTTCTTTCAGTAAATTTTTTAAAAACCTGCATGGACTTCACCAATAACATAAACACGTATTACTGAATTACTGAATAATTTGAAGGAAAAATATCATCAATGGGTTGTCATTTCCAGTTTATTATTCTAATTTCTTTATTTCGTATGGAAGTATTCCCTACCTTTACTGTGCTAATATAAAAAGTGTCTCTTTTCTTCAGTAGTTTCCTTAATAACCTAAATTGCATATGTTTATATTTTTATTCAGTTAGTTGCTTAAAATATTGTGCTGGGTACTGCACAACGACTTTGGTTTGAAATTTTTCACAGAAATACAAGCTGGCTATTTTTATTCTGAAGTAATTTCTGAAATATTCAGCTAAATCTCACTGAGGTTTAGGTCTATATCATTTCTTCTGATAGAAACGGGAAAGAAGGAACTTAAAGATCTTCCACATCAGAAATCATATAATAGATATTAACAAGGTGAAAACTAAGTCTGTTCTACATGTTTGGTTTGCTGATAGGTAAACATTGGGTGTATTTTTTACTTTTAAGTTTTAATTATCATATTCCTCTCCAAAAGTTAACTACCACTAACACCAGTGATAAGGTATTTATCATTGAGTACAAAAAACATAAAATTAAATAGAATTTACACTTTTAGACAATGTTCCAGAACACAGAAATCTACAGATTTTCTTTATCCTAAATGTGCTTTACATTAGAATTTAATTTTCAAAGATGAAAGAAAAAATTGTCTGTAAAGTTTGTTTTTACTAGTATTAAAACTAATGGCTGTTTACAATTCCCAGGACACTTGATTGCACAGAAACTGAAGGTCCAGTAGTTATTTGGGAGGTTCGATTTCCTTAGCAGACCATGCCAAATTCTCTTTAAGTATCGAAGAGGTTAAAACAACAAAATCTGACATATTGTTATCTGAACTCAACCCAGACAGATGGCACCGTTCCATTCAAGCCAGTTCTGGGGAGGTTCTGCTGCACCATATGGTAGAATCAGTTCAACAGCTAATTAGTGCTTATTATAAGACAATCATTCTCTCAAGGAAGTTTCTTCTGGATGGGTCACAATTATGGAGTAAGAAGAAAGAAGGAATAAAAATCTTAACAGCATATACCCTCACTGACTTGTTTTCTCCAGTCATAAATAAAGGTCAGCATGGTAACCCGTCTTGAATAACCTTTCCGCTCAATCCCAGTAGTGCTGACATTCCTGGGCTGTACTTGGAAAATAAATATTGAATGCTGTAGCAAATTACAGCTTTTTTTCCTACTTTTTCTTATGGTGTAAAGGGTAGAGTAAAGTTGAATATGCAATTGACTTATCTATTAAATTAAGCAAATTAAAAGAAAAGAGATTGAAACAGATTTTAAAAAGTTTAGAATTATCAGCCCAAGAAGAAAGGTGATTATTATAAACATGATGATAGCTTACTTTCCAATAGTCTTGATGTATTAACTTTAGTTTTCCAGGCAAAAGCAAGAGGCGGAATGCCAATATCTTTATCGGGTTGTCTGCAAGAGAAAGAGGCTATGATATTTTGATATTATGGTATCTGCTGCCTCTTTTCCTGGGACTTAATATGATTCTTAGATGCCAGATTTTTTAAGACTTATCTATTCAAATAAACTGTTGATGTTCAGGCTTTAAAATCTCTGAGGCACGCCTTCCACATAAATAAACTGATATGCAAAATGCTTAAGTAGTCTTGATGCTCAAAGAAATTGTTAGAATGAGAACTCTGTAATTACACAGGCTTCAGGAAAGAAGAATTTGATGTGCAGCAGATGTAGAAGACACCTATTAGGATGATGAGAGGAAGAAAGAGCTATTACAAGAACGAATATGCATCTGTGTGGTATTTCACATGCATATGTGAGCAAGCTCTCCTTGCAGTCTAGTCTGATTAGAAACCATGTAGCTATACTGATAAAACTGTTTATTGTCCCAGAGAGTGTCTGTTCACCCCAAGAACAGGCAGAGAAGACCCTCATGAGCCTACAAAACTTGTAGAAATGTATTCTGGAGAAGCTTAGGCTTTTTATTATTATTATTATTACAAACAGTTTAGCACAACAAAATAAAACCTGAGGAAGTGTTGACTTTTTATTAGGTACAGCAAGGAGGGAAGTTTCAAAACAATCTTCTGACAGAGCATCAGGACCAAAAGTCTACAGGTGTTTAGGATAAATTTTATCATTTATGAAAAGAGTGCTTGAGAAGGTAGCTGGGGTAGTACAGAAATCAAACAGAAAGTAAGTAGTCCTTCCTTCTATTCCCCACCCCCCCTTTCCCAGAAGGTGGTTTCACTAAATATCAGAAAATAGTTTTCTGGAGTAAGCTAGAGTTTTATTTTCTATTTGTTTTTCTTGGACATACAATGGTGATTTCTAAGTACAGTCCATTATAAGCTCCTGCAAAATTTCTTAATCACTACATCAAGTAGAAGTCAAATAATAGGGTCTACAACCTGCTTAAGCTGCCTCTGTTCAACCAATAAAGGAACTTCATTTCTCAGAGCAGATGAAGAAGACTCCTACCCTCCAAACTAACTGCCTCTGACAATGTATTTGAACTCATTGCATCTCTGTGGTAAACCTGATACTTCAGAAAACAAAACACACTTACAGGCACGAGTTTTGCTGAATATGCATGCTCTGATCTGTGCTTGTACATTATGTTCAGAAACTCCCTGGAATACCAGTCACACATGTGGTACATGGGTGTTCTTCAAACAACCTACTTGCTAATGGGAAAACACTAGTAAAGAGCTACCACTGGAACAAATCGTATAGCTGGCTTCCATCTTTTCAAAGCACTTCCTCATCCTGCACTGAATGAATTGCTTTGTTGACAGGCAATTTCGTTCTGAGCTGTTACCATTCCCAAAGCATCCCCCTCCCCTGCCACCCACCCACCCTTTGCAAATAATTTGAAATGTGTCAGTCATGTGGAAGCCAAGGGGAGATTTTGCTGCTACAAGAACAATTTATCTAGCTTGTGTTATACTTGGGAAGACACAGAGACGGGATGACTCAGGTTGATCTATACATATACGACTAGAAGAATACGCCACTAGATTTTGAATAAACCTGAATTTATCACTGTGGTGGGCTGACATTGGCTAAGGGCTAGACTCCACCCTGCCAATCTCTTACTAACTGTCCTCTACAGGACAGGGTGAGAAAATAGGACAAAGATAAAGGTTCAGATGAAGATAGGGAGATCACTTACAAACTAACATCTTGGGCAAAACAGATTAAACTTGGTGAAATTTAATTTTATTTATTGCCAATTAAAAAAAAATAGATGGTAAATTCTAGTTATTGAAGTGTGGTTTTGAAACTGGGACTTCTGTGAAGGCAGAGAGAAGTAGGAACACAGAAACACTCTTCTGAGCGTGAGTGACTAGAGAGGATTCTCTTCACAGAGGTCAACATTTCTCCACGCTTCACAACCCTCCCTAGAATCATCAGCTGGTCTCTCCATCAAGGAAAAGAAATCCAGCGCTAGTGACTATCATGCTTTCTCTACATTTTTGGAAGGAAGAGAAAGAGAGAAGGTTGGAAGAGGTGGAAGGAATATTCCCACAGACAGCACGCTGTGTGAGACTGGATAGCTGTTGCTGCAGAGGAGAAAGGCATTGCAGTGAAACAGGTGCCCTTCACTAGATAAGCTCTTATGTCTATTTGAAAGACTGACTTGGCGTTAGTCCTGAAATACTTTCACATGCCAGCCAATCATGTCACAATTTATATTGTCAGCCAATAGCAGGGTGTATCATCACAAAGAGGAGAGGTAGTTGCAGGTACAGTACAGAAAGTTTATGACAACTAGGTATGAATTTGCATGTATACACACTTCACTACATACAGAAAAGGCATGCAACACTTTCAAAATTGATGCCATATACATTACTTTACAGTGATATTGGGATTAAAAATCCAAGACCTTGCATGCAATCTTTGGAAACAGTATCCGTAAATGAAATACAGTTCATTAGGATTACATGACAGCACACTACTATAACATCAGTCTCAGCTCCCATGAGTGACTACGATATTTATGCCTTTCTCCCTGGCAAAAACAAAACAAAACAAAAAACAAAACGTCGCGTTAAAATAAATTAAAAAAAATCACACACCTTCAATTCCTGCCATACTTCTCATTCCAGTACCCAGACCAGACTTTTCCAGAACAACCCCGTGGCTGACATATCAGCTGGAGATGGGGAAGTTCCAGGCAGTCTCAAGGGTAAAATGGACAATGTCTGCACAGGAATATCTAAAAATCTGAACTCTGAAGACAGAAGCAAGATGGCCTGGCATAATCAAGGATCATTGTTTGTCAGCCAAATTTCTCCTAGAATGTTTTGTTCACAGAAGGTCCAATATTCATCTATTCAACATAAGGAGGTAAGGGTGCATTTCTACAGCAGTAGGCAGTCTAGATACTTGCATAACCAGAGGATCAGCCTGTAATCACCCAAAAAGCATGAACAGCATGCCATGATCTTATTTGCCAGTAACATGACATACACGAACTACAGAGCAAACAAGAATGATATTCTGCTAGCTATCCTCAAAGGGCATTCTCTTTTGTCCGGGGGAGCAACTTCAATTGCAGTGAATTCTCCATTTGCTCCTTTTCA
Organism: Chauna torquata; assembly: GCA_013399475.1. Lineage (NCBI taxonomy): Eukaryota > Metazoa > Chordata > Aves > Anseriformes > Anhimidae > Chauna > Chauna torquata. Next base: position 169,389 of record VXAL01016728.1, read on the forward strand.
AAGCTGGCATGAAAGACCTCTCAGAGAAATGCCAACAACACAACACCTCTCTCACAGAATGCATTCACCAGCTTCTCCCCACCCTTGCCAGCATTTTTTTCCACTTCCCTCCCATTCTTAGTCTAGGCAGCAGATTGCTGTAGACATGCGACTCACTATCTCTGTCCCAGGGCATTCTCTTGCCCACCAACATAAGGAACATCTGCCTGTACTTTGAAGGTCATTCTATCCATGGAGGACATCGCAGGACAAGATCTGCAAAGGAATGAGTTGCCATCACTCCTGATCTGCAAGCTGTCATCTTGGGATGCCTGTGAAAAAGATGTGTATGCATTACACTGCATGTCTCCAGGCACTGCATAGTATAGGCATCCCTTACATTTTTTTCTACACAAACACATCTAAAGGGGGCAGTCTGAGCTGCTACTGTTGGCTGCAGGACCCTGAGGTGTAAAGAAATCACAGCATTAAAAAATAAGGCCAGGAGTGCTACTCAGAGGTTAAGGAACTTAAATTCCAACACTAGGGAAGAATCTGTCCAGTCTGCAAGCGTGGGGACTTGTGCAGCAGTGACAGAAAGATCAAATTCTCCACCTTGCATTGTACCTAGAAGGGCTTACACTAAGACTACAAGCTACACAAGAACTCTTAAGTATCACTGCACAACCTTGGGTAGTAAAAGTGTCTGAGATGGAGAACATACTAGCAAATTAATCTTTTGAGTAGCTTTAGGGTCTCTGTTTTGGTGTAGTCATATTGCAGTTTTATTACCTTATTTCTAAATACATTTCCTAAAAAATTATCAGCCATGATTTCAAAAGTGCTGTGAGCAAGTAAGCAGGAGTCAGACTAAAAACACAAGGAAATATCAATACTTAAGCTTTTTCAGAATAACCATATTTAGAATAAAAGATTAAGATGAACTACTTTCGCACCAAATTTGAATAATTTCTGAGCCACCTGTCATCTGTGGTTCAAAAACCTAGCTATCTTATGCCTGCACCTTCGTAATTTTGTTTTCTTTCCTTCATCTTTGAGAACTATGGAAACTACATGAGTCCTAAATGATTGCAATTACTTTAATAAAAATGCATGTAAAATTAAGTTTCTGGACATATTCCACTTCCAAAAGCTTTCTTGTCCTATCAGTACTGAGATACTATTATATTATCATCTAGCAAGCAAACCAAAGCAACTATGACAAGCAGTTTCTAATAATTACTGATTTTTACAAGGCTTACTTTTGATAGTTTCCACTTTGCCACTTTCTGGTCACTGTGAAACAATCAAGGATGATTGCACATATCTCTTTCTACAGTTTGGCAGTTTGTCAACTGAATTAGGTCTCTCTCCTCCCCCCAAAAAATGAGTATGTTACTTCATGCATTCTCCATGATTTACAGATTAAGATGTTAGCAAATGTTAGTTGATATAATTCTTGTGCAGAATAAAGAAATGTTGTTTCACTTTGTTAACCTGTATACACTCTTCAAAGAAATGTCAATACCAACCAGAAATGCATAGACTCTGGACTGTCCAAGTGAGAAATCAACTCTTCCCTTCTTTTGCCTCTAAACAGACCTTAGGGCTTGCGTTCTTCTTTACTAAAGAGCCTCACAAGGATAGCAGATAGGGAAACCATGAGTCACACAGTCATGCTATCTAAAGACTAAACCTACCAAATCCTGTGTCCATACATCTTGCATCAATTCTTATTTAGAGTAGACAGACTATTTGGTTAAACTGACAGAAAAGCAGACTGATCCCATGTGGTATCTCCAACTTGCCTCTCTCTCATATGGCTGGAGTGGTGTTCGAATTATGTATGCCTTAGATGGCATGTGGTATTTTTATGTGTAGTCTTATGTATAATTGTGATTGTCTGAGAACCCTGATAGCACATGACTGAACCTAAAAACTAAAATAATTCTGCAATATGATAGTTGGTCTAGTATGTGGTGTTATTTCATCCTGTACACCCTGCTTCCTGTATATAGGTGCAATTCTTTTTAAAGGTGATGATGTCTCCAGGCATTGGATGGCAAGATGCTTAATGGGCTTAGAAAGTCCATTAAGCCTATGAAAGCACATTGCATAGGTGCCACCATAATAGAGCTACACCTGTAAACATCAGCAAGGTAAAAATCAATGAAAATTTTGTGTTGTAGATCTAACTGGAGGTTTGGGTGGAGCAATGGAAACACAGCCTCCTAGGTAACTAGGTGGAGAGCTACCCTATCTTCCTAAGCACTTCTAAGCTTTGGTCTGTAATCCAATTTACTGAAGTGCTGACTTTTTCACCATTTTCCAGACTGGCATCAATGATCCACATAAGCATTCTGATCAAGATCCGGAAATACTGTATGTTAAAAAAATATCAAAACTTGCACTAAAATATCATTAATTGCACTAATTTTCATGTTATTGTGTGTAGCACTATTCATTACATTGTTACAGGCAAAGATGGACAGCAAATTAACATTTAGTTATGAAAGTTAAGGTAGCACGAGGTTCTGTGATATTGAGCTAGAAATGCGCCTTTGCAGCAAAGAAAGCTAATGGTATCCTGGGTTGCGTTAGGCATAGTATTTCCAGCAGGTCAAGGGAAGTGGTCCTTTCCCTCTATTCAGCGCTGGTAAGGATACACCTGGAGAGCTGAGTCCATTTCAAGGCTCACCAGTACATGAGAGACATGGAGCTATTGTGGAGAGTCCAGAGAAGGGCCATGGAGGTGATTAGAGGCCTGGAGCATCTCTACTACGAGGAAAGGCTGAGAGAGCTAGGATCAAATGATTCTATGATTCTATGATTGTATGTTCAACCTGGAGAATAGAATGCTCAGGGGAGATCTCATCAACATATATAAATACCTGAAAGGATGGTGCAAGCAAGATGGAGCCAGGCTCTTTTCAGTGGTGCCCAGTGGCAGAACAAGAGCCAATGGGCACAACCAGAAACACAGGAAGTTCCCTCTGAACATCAAGAAACACTTCTTTACTGTTGTGAGTGAGGTGAGTGAGCACTGGCACAGGTTGCCAGAGAGTTGTGGAGTCTCCCTCCTTGGAGATCTTCAAAAGCCACCTGGACACAGAGCTTGGCAACCCGCTCTATGTATCCATACCTGGGCAGGGGGGTTGGACCAGATGACCTCCAGGGGTCTCTTCCAACCTCAATGGTGATTCTGTGATTCTGTCAAAAGAGTAAAAATTAAGAAAAAAAATAAAAAAGGGAAATCAGTAAGATCATATGTAAGAAAAAATCTCACTACCTCATTTTCTTACATAGTTCGGTAAAACAGGAGCTTTCCAGAGCTATTTTGTCCTAGAGAGTTGGTTAAGATTCATTTTATGTTCTCTGTGCTCTAATGTGACTTTCTTGGGAAAAGGCTTAAAAGAAACACTGGGAGTAAAGAGCTGAAGCTGCATCTGTCTTTACATACAAAGCTGGAATTCTTCTTACATGCCCCTTCTATACTTGGGCTTCTGAGTCTGTGACAAGACATAATAATACAGTCAGTTAGGGTCTTTTCCTCACCTCTCCTCTCTGGCTTTTCTTGATTTATTTATGCACCTTTTAATTGGTTTACATTCTGGCTAAAGCTTCACACTCTAGTCTTCTGAATATAGTTGATGTTTTTTTTTTTTAACATCACATACCTTGAAAAACAACCATTTTATAATCACCTGCTTAGACTTTTAACACTAACATTTTTTGAGCTTCTTTTAAAGCAAGTGCACTGGAGATTTTTGAATGAAGTCCTGTTCCCTTATTCATAGTTTAGAGGACCTTTTTTAACTCTTTGTAGACACTCATTCAAATTAGGTGCAGCCTTCTCAGACTAACAAATACGCTTGAATTCTTTTTTTTTTAAAAAAATTGCTACCTTTTGACCCTTTTTTGTTTTAGCTTATGTGCTGTCATTTATTCATTGTGGATTGTTTAATTTCTTTTAAGCTCTTCAGACAAGCCATGACACCACTATTTTATAATTATTCATACTCCCAACTTTTGCCCTGAATGTTTGCATTGAGTTGTACTATAAGCGAAGCAGCAACAGGTAAATAAGTATGGAAACACAAGAAGAAACTTATTTACAGCCTCTGTGGATTGTCTTCTGAGAATATGAGCCCAGTTGACTTGCTGATTCTCTAACAGCCTATCTAGTGTTTAAATGAAAGCAGAAGTCTGGTATTAAATGTGGTTCAGAAGAATCTCTTTATGTTAAGTTGTGATTTTTTTTTCCAAGCATTTTCTCAAAAAAGGTCATCCTAGGTGATTATTCAGCTTCAGTCTGCCAAGATGTTTGTATGAAGAATATAAAACAGGTCCCTGTTCCTTGGATCAAGTAGAAAGAAATTTCAAACCAAGTACATAAGTCTCAGACAACACAGGATTTGTTCTTTTTAACAACTCACAGGAAACAAATCTATCAATTATCCCCAAAGCATTACAATCACTAATTAACAACACAAAGGAGGCTCAGTAAAATTTGCTTATTTTGTTATACTTTGTCCATTTACTATTTCTAGAAAACTACCTCTTCATTATTTAGAAAACACAGTTTTCGTCTGTGTGCTACTGCAGTACCTTTGTTCTTAAATAAAATTCGTATTAAGTATATTTATTTTAGCAACAGATTCCAGTGTAAAATTTGTCAGGAGGGAAAGGCAAGAAGAGACCATGCTTGCTTTGCCTACGTGATTACGAGAGGTAGCCTCAGTAATCTTTTTTTATTTGGCCTTAAGAAAAATCCAAACTACTACAGAAACTCCAAGCCTGCATCTCCTGTATGTTCAACACAGGCATGGTGCATGAGGCTGTCATGGAGGAAAGTGCAGGTATCTGCCTGTGTGGTCCCTGCAAATTTTCACTGAGGGTGGGTTGAAAGAAATAACCAGAGGATGTCAAGCAGCAAGTATTATTCCTATTCACAGAGTGAACGTATTCAGCATCAACGGCAAGGTTTCACACTTTCAGGTTGCTTTTAGACAGACAGAAGCTGCTATGTGTAGATTCATTACAAAAATAATCCAGTCACCTTATTGCTATCTGAGTTGAACTAAAAGGCAAATATCTGTGCTGGCCTATACTTTCAGTTTCGGCCCTTGGTACTTTTAATTGATGTTCTTGTTATCACAGAAACAGATAACTGCAATGCATGTATAGAGCTATGCATTTCAAACTATTTGTAGATTGAAGCAAAAACGCAAAGCAGCAACAGTTTTTTTGCTTGTTGCAATCATATACTACCAGCATTACCAAATCCCCAGTGCAGCAGCAGGATTATTTTTAACTGAGCTATATGTAACTCAAGTTATACAAAATGACTTTAGCATACAGAAGAGAAAGGTGCAAGAAAGATTAAATCCTCCTCTTTTAAAATGAGATAATTACCTCAAACCAAAATCAGAAAAGAGGATGCAAGGTGCACTTTTTTTTTTTTTCTAATATACTGGCTGTATGTAATGAACAGTCGTCATTTAAGTACAGCACCTGTAAATTAATAAACAACCACCCTGTGAAAATAGACAATAAAGTTTTTCAGAATAAATGATTTAGTACAGAGAACAAAGTAGGAATTTCTAGCTGAATTCATCTACTACAAAAATTATCATCAGACTTACTGTTTCCCCTATTTAACAGAGATGCTCATAGTGGATTGTTTGTAGGGATAATTTGGCATTTATCTTCTTTTACAATTTGTTTCCAGTCCTTTCCATATGAAATTCTGCTGTATCTGCTTTTTCTGCCTCTGCTGAGGTTCTGCTCTGTAATGTAGTTCATTTTGCTCTTACACACCAGTGCTATCACTTATAATCCAAGGTAGCTTCTCCGTAAAAGTTACATCCCACGATCTTTCTGTAAATCTTATATTCGCTTACTGAGAGAAAGAAGTTTTGGAACATTCCCTCTCTTAGCATTCAGATATTATGCATGTAAGGATTAATTTATTTAAGGACTAAACAATGCATTCTGATTTATGTAAGTTACATAACCAGAAAATTAATTACATAGATCATCATTTTTATGTATCTGCTAAGTGAGATATGATATGAATGAAATTTCAGAATGAGTCCACAATAGGAGTAAAAAAGGAACTGGGAGGGACCGAGTGCGATGTGGGGTCAAGGCGAGGGGATGTGAAACTAGGAGGCAGGGCGGGTTGGACTGCCATTGAGCCTGGGAGGAAAGGTGTTCCCCTAAGTGTTTAATGATCCTTACATTTGACCACTGCAGTCTATCCTCAACTCTTACTTAACCCTATTTCTAACTGCCATGCGGGGATGCAGTCTTTGTTCTATGTGCGTACATGTGAGCGCTAGATAACTTCAATCCTGGCTAGCAAGCCATTCAGTTAAGAGACCCAGGCACCCACAGGTGGGTTGGGAGCACAAACCTCAAAGGCTCATCGTTTCCAGGGTCAGGCAGTTGGGGGAGACCCAGGTTTGGGGGGTCAGCTGCTAGGTAGGCCAAGTGCCTAAGGCCAGCTACTGGAGAGACCTGCCTGTGGCTGCATGTGTGTGCATCTTGCACTAGCAAACCTAGATCCTGTCCAGCTGGAGAAGAGGAGCAGTCCTGGGATGTCTGTGCTGTTCGTGGTATATGTGTGCCAGATGTACTAATGTGGCAGCCAGTAAAGGCACTGTTCTGGACTTACATGTGTGAACCGTGTGTGTATACGCATGCCTTTGCCCCAGTGGAAAGACACGCTCACCTTTGCTACTCCTTGGATGTGGTGACCCAGAAATGCAGCAGTCTTCTAGCTACCAGGCCAGGGGGGAAGGGATCCAGCTGGGTCCTGAAGCCCACTAGATTCAGTTGCTCCTAACAGCTTACCACTCAATGAAAAAAGAGAAAATTTTGTGCATTTCAAAAAAGACACAGACAAAAGGAGTTCTTTATTTTCAAAAGACATTTAAGTAAAACACCTTGGGGAATCATATTGTAGAATCTGCACATGAAAGGATTACCACAAAGTAAATGTAGGAGTACAAGGTAAAAAATAAAAATAAAATAAAAATAAAAATAAATTCTATTCTATATACTTAGTATACTTGGATTAACTGAACAGTTAAACCAGTAGAACATAAGAAACGGTATCTTGTGATGAACACATGGCATCTACCTGCTTAACCCAAAGTTGCTGACAGCAAAATCGTATGTGAACCTGACTGAAACAAAATGTAAACTTGAGACAGCAATCACCACACTGACATAAGCAAAAGGTAGAGAAGCTGATTTCTGAGTACAAACATATTAAACCATCTTCTTTCCAGCAAAGTTGTTGAGATCCTCCTTCTTCACAGGAGGGATATACTGTGAAAAAAGCTCTAGGCCAGCACGTAATTAAATAAAAATTCCATACCTGCCATACTCAAGTCAGCATACTTGATTCAGCTACAGACTTAACCAACCAGGACAGAAAGAGGAAAAATCGTATATTTAGTTATACTGTCTGTTGCTATGCAATGGATGTTTATTCTTTTGCAGATCTGGTAGCCAAAAGTGACTTTCAGTAAGCTGCTCTTACCTCAGACAGAATAATTGGGTTTGGAGGCTGGAGAAGAAAACTTTTATTCATCTCACAAGCAGTACTTGAGTTCAGATGCATCCTGATACCCAGAAAGTTCTCTCTTCTAGCAAGTCTGTTTTACATTTGATTGTTCTCTGAGGTGAGAGCACATGTGGGAATAAACATATTTGGCTGTTTTGAACATTTATTTTCCATGAGCCCAGTTATGACAATAGCTTTGCCAAAGCAATCTGCTTTGTTGAAGTGTAAGGGAAGCAGCTTCACCACAAGAGTGTGACCCACCACTCCTCTATGTGCGCCCTCCACAGCTTGTGCCATTAATGGGAAGAGGTATTAGTACCGTACCTGTGACAGCAGCTTGGCAGACTGTCATGTTTAGAAGCAGATCTTGAAAGCAGTTCATGCAAATGACATGCCAGCTTGTCGTCTTCAGTAGAAGAATACATTAAGAGTAAGAAAGTCTTCAGCAGTGGCAATGACAAGTTAGAAGAGTAAATATGAAAAGTTCTCTATCTGTCGAGACAGACAGAATGGAGATGGAAGGTGACAAAAAGCACTAAAAAGTATTTCGATTCTCGTGAATTAAGTACAGCTAGCAGCAATGGTTAATAAGTTGAAACTTCTAAATTGGCTAGTGCAGCAAAGATGGAGAAGGCAGTAAATCTCAGAAATTAGTAGTACTAATGAGACTAAAGAAACTGGAAGAAATATGATACCACATTAGAAAAGAAGTAGAGAGACATAAAATGGTATGGAGGGCAAAAAATAGATTGTCTTATTACAATCTAAAAAGACCGCATTTAGCAGAGGAGCACTGAATACTAATTATGAATACCTATACATATTTTATAAGATTTTTCTTGTATTTATTTTGTAACAAACAAAATGTGGCTTACCTGATAAACTTGCTTAGACCAATCATGCTTAGATACTGTGTAGACTTGTTGACTAGAGCACTACAATAAAACCTCTCGTACCCTTTTCATACTTTCTGAGATGCAAAGTAAAAGCACTGAGGAGTAGCCCTTGCCCTGACTACAGTTGGAGGAAGAGGAAAACCACATTCTGTCCAGAGGAGAGTAGTGGCTCTGCTGCTTCTGTCCATGAAAACTCTGGAATTAATCTCTGCCTCTCAGTTTATCTTAGCCCAAAAATTGAGCCTAGAAGAAAGTTTTGATAAAGGTGATAAAAACTTCTTGTTCCATTTAAAATGTGTGATGAAACAAGAATAGATAGCAAGACCATTTCATGCAATAATCTGTTTCCTCAGAAATCCTATCTCCAGAAAACCTCTTCTTGTTTAGATAAAAAAGGACTATGAGGAAGGCCCTCTTGGCTTAAAACTTTCATGCTCTCATATGTTTTTTAAAAAACTTCTGCTCTCAGACTGTACTGATCCTCTTACAAAGGGAGAAGAAGAAAGCAGCGTATTGTTGGGTTTTATCTCTTCTACTTGATATAAGCGGATATCTCAACCCTGTGACACCACTGATGCTTGTAAGGCACTTATCATTAAATGGTTTGGTAGACAGAGACCAACTGGATAATTGCATTCTCCCATGAAAATGTCCCTATAGACAGCTGTGCTCTGATGTTGCTTATTGAGGACTACCAAATTTCAGGCAAAAGAATGTAAGTATGAGTTAGACTAAGCAATTTTTTTTCTGTTCAGATCGCTATTACTCCTGTACTACGGTAGAAGTGACTAGCACTGAAGGGATTACTGGAAGCAATGTCTGTGACCCAAGCAGGTTGTAAATTATCAAACATTCTGTCTCTATTCCTATCAAAAAAACCTTTCAGATCAAGAGATAGGACATATCTGAGTTAGAAAAACAAACTGAGGGGCAATCATTGACACTATAGATGGAAGAATTATTTCTTAAATAAGAAAATAGTCAGTTATACAGGCATGCCTGCTGGATATTGCTCAAAATATGATAATAAATTTAAGATTGTCCTATCCATAGGAAATCTGATTTGTCTGCTTAGAGTTATAAGCACTGATACTGTGAATTCTCTGAGAATTCATGTTTTAAAAAGAGAGGCTAATGGTGTCCTTTCTTACCTCATCCCCTGAAACAAAAGGAAGAAGAAGTAAAGGAATTAGAAAAACAGATAATAAGTTTTTGTTCCTCTTTGTCAAATAGATTTTTTCTTGTCTGCAGACAAACATCATTTCCTTTGTTTCAGTAACCTCTTATCATCATAAGAATCACACCCTTTTACTGTCAAAATCAAAGTGACCATGGTAAGAATTCTGTGCTAACAAGGGTGGCAAGAAATAACATAAATTTAACTTATCCAAATACATCTTATCATGGAAAAGTAAATCAAGAAAAAGCATCCATGAGATAGCTTTGACTTATCTCCCTCTTTCTTCCCTGTCCAGTGATATTTTCTCTTCCTTCCTTCCATCCTTCCTTCCATCCTTCCTCTTCTTTTTCTTTCTTTTCTTTCTTTTTCTTTCATTTTTTCTCTTTCTCTTTCTTTCTCTTTCTCTTTTCTTTCTTTTTTCTTTCTTTGGTTTTCTGTTTTTTCTTTTTTTTCTTTGTCTTTCTCTCTTCTTTTTCCTTTCTTTTTCTTTCTCTTTCTTTTTTCTTTCTTTTTTCTTTCTTTCTCTTTCTTTTTCTTTCTTTTTCTTTCTTACTCTTTCTTTTTCTTTCTTTCTTTTTTCTTTCTTTTCCTTTTTCTTTTTTCTTTTTCTTTCTTTNGAAGTGAAGTCGCTGAAAGGGAAGTAACATAAAGGGCAAAATCTGCTTTTGTGTTTGTGCATGCCAATTAATCCAAGGAAGCCTGTATCAAAAGGACAAATTTGGCCCCAAGCTTTGTACATTTGATTATCTTTATTTGATTTCTGTACAAAAGAGCTAATAACAACTTTTTCTTTTCTTTCTTTTTCTTTTCTCTTCTTTCTCTTCCTTTTTCTTTTTCTCTTTCTTTCTTTTTCTTTCTCTTTCTTTTCTTTTCCTTCTTTCCTTCTTTTCTTCTCCTTCTTTCCTTCTTTTCTTCTTTCCTTTTTTTCTCTCTCTCTTTCTCTCTCTCTCTCTCCCCCCCCCTCATTTCTTTCCTTTTTTCATTATTTACTTTCTCCTTATTGCAAATCAGAGGATGAAAGGATAGCTACAGTTCATTTTTCAGTCTTATCTAAGATTATAGCTCTGTACAAAACATTACCAAAGTGAATATGTTTCTGATTATGCATAATCCTTAACTCTTCTAGTGGCTAATTTTCCCACTAGGTATTTTATAACAGTACAATATAAATATAATATTTAATCCATTAAAACTCTTTGCAAGCTGATATCCTTCACAATTCAAATGATTACTCCAATTAACTATGCCACAAGTTTTAACACTCTCTTACAGAAAAAACTGAGGCCATGATAAGGGGAATAGATTTATTAATATATGTGTGTTTGTGTGTGCATGCACATTAATTATGTGGAAAGTGTTTAAACATTAAAATCTCTAATGCAGCCTCAAGAAATGTGGCAACTGGGAATACATTCATATGAAGTAAATTACATAAATTTAAGTTGAAGTCTTTATAATTTAGGGGAGCTCACTTTAAGAGTCCAAAAATTAATGGAAATTTAAGGACTTTACCTCAGGAAACAGAGAACAATCTCTTTTCCTTCCCACTGAGATAATTTTGTGCTCTATCATCTAAAAGAACTGAGTTTCTGAGCTAGATGTTTCAATGCTTTCTCCTGTACTGGAGAGCTTTCACTTTATAGAATTTCGTATTCACTTGTTTGGTACCAATGGTTCGGTATCATCTGTATGATTATCCAACAGGATAATCTAGTCAATCCAATGCTGACTAATTTTAGTACATTTTTTTCTCCTTTTCAAGAAGATTCTGAATTCTGATACTTATTTATGGGAAAATGGTGACATTGTATACTCTTAACCTAACAGTGCATTTCCTTAATGCACCATTCATTATGATTTCAGTGGTCTGCCTCATTCCTTTTAAATGTTTTACATTTATGCACTCTGAAGCTGCCTTTACTTCTGCAAGAGCTGTCACTTACTTACAGAAAGTTTTCAAGGATGTAGTACAGTTTTAAAAACTGTAGCATTTACTTCATCATACTTAGAAACAGTCACGTGATGTGAGTGAATATGTCCCTATCTTAAAAATAATGAAATGTAATAGTATGAACACAAATCCTTCCAATCTGCCTGTATGTCTTGTAGTACTTGCAGTTGTAAATTGCAGGTTCATAAAAAAATATGGGTAATGTTAGGGCAAATTTAAGGGTAAGTTAACATAGAGCGAATTGGTCCTAGTTTTGAAGAAATATTCAAAGATTATTCCTTTACTCTTATGACTTTTAAGGAAGAATTGAGCATGAGTTGTAAACATTCCCTAGCAAACTAATAGATTTTGTAGGCTAAGATTTCTGAATCTTAATAGCTTATCTTATATTGCAGATTTAATGGTGCTGAAATTTAAATATACATCTATGTAAATAAAAATAAATATAATTTATATTTAAGACAATAGAAACTGACAGCTGAGCTGAAG
>VXAL01016729.1:5324-22225 GCA_013399475.1 Chauna torquata
ATTTTATTTTATATATATATTTTAAGAATAGCTTTCTGTTTTCAAGCAGCTGGAAACAGTCATATACTGAGATCAGACCTGTTGACTTTCAAGGCCAAAGTTTATCGTGTGCTCCAAGTCATAATTGCAGTTGTGATCTGAAAAAGGGCAGCTTTCTGGGATAGATTCTACTAAAGGTTAAAGAGGAGAGTTTTTTTTTTTAGGAAGAGAATTTGTGACAATAGACATACTGCACAAATCTTTACTTGGTACAGTAAAGGTAGATATCATTTTAAATAATTTGTAATAAAAAACAAAGCCCCTGAGGAATACTTCAGATGCATGTTTAACTGTATGTACCCATTTTTCTGCTAAAAGCCTGATAATACAGGCAAAGCAGATGATGTTCTTCTTCTGTGTTATAAATAAGATTACGAGGGTATAAGTCATCATAGGCTTTTTTATTTAGTATTATTTTTTGAAGAACTAAACTTGATGTCCTACTAAAATGCAAGTAACATACACGATTACATATGCTGTCTGATAAAATGCAGTTAATGCCACGACTCCCCCTCCCCTATACCATTGTTGTTTAACTCAATGCCATTTTTTTTTCTGAATTCTTTCCTTCCCTTTTACTATAAAATTAGAAGATCAAACCAAAGAGAATATATCCTACCTGAGAACTTATTATGATATAGGAATTCCATTTGCAGTCTTTGTCCAGCTTTCTTGGCTAATAAGTATGGAGTACTGTAAACAGGATCACCAGTAGCGCACATTACATCAGCCCCACTGAACAGCAGCATCAGAGTTTCTAGCACATCTTGTTTAACTACGGCAGCACACAGCGCCTTATGTAGAGGGAAAATAAGAAGACTGTTTAAACTAGAAAATTATTGGAAACAACTACTTGTAATTTAGATGCAAATCCTTTCACCTCTGATACAGTTCCCCTACATTTTCAAAGGCCATCATAACCATTGGGAAGCAGGAGGAATCATGAATTATGGTCTGAAACTACAAAAAAGCACCACCACCACCAACGAAAAACTAAAAACATCACCAACCCAAACCCTGCAAGATTTTGCTGCCACAAGTTTCACATGCACATGCTAACATTAATTAATAAAACTGCAGGGGCAGCCTATTGTTCATTTACATGAAAAAATCCCTCCTTCATTTTTGTTCGCACAGCAACTACTAACAAAAAAAATCTTATTATTTCAGACCTCAAAAGTTCAACCAAAGAGACAAGATTTTATCCTTGAACTCTAAGATTAGGAAACAGGCTGAAATTCATAGGTAGTTTTTCCAAAGTCATGGTCACAGTCAGACAGGCAACTATTCTTTGGGGTATCTTTATACATGATCATCTTCCTTTAGATTTAAAGATCTCACCACATTCTAGAAAATCAGGTCACTTTCATTTTCATATTATCATGGTTTTGGCTGGGACAGAGTTAATTTTCTTTATAGAGGCTCACACAATGCTGTGTTTTGGATTTTTGATGAAAACAGTGGTGATGTTTTTGGTTGTTGCAGAGCAGTATTTACATAGAGCCAAGGACTTTTTTCTTCTTGTGCTGCCCTGTCAGCGAGGAGGCTGGGGGTGCACAAGGAGCTGGGAGGGGACACAGCCAGGGCAGGTGACCCAGACTGACCAAAGGGATGTCCCACACCATATGACGTCATGCTCAGCAATTAAAGCTGGGGTAAAGAAGGAGGAAGGGGGGCACATTTGGAGTGATGGCATTTGTCTTCCCAAGAAACCATTACGCGTGATGAGCCCTGCTTTCCTGGCAGTGGCTGAACACCTGCCTGCCCATGGGAAGCAGCGAGTGAATTCCTTGTTTTGCTTTGCTTGTGTGCGGCTTTTGCTTTCCCTAGTAAACTGTCCTTATCTCACCCCATGAGTTCTTGCACTTTTACCTTTCTGATTCTCTCCCCATCCCACCTGGGGAGAGTGAGCGAGCGGCTGTGTGGTGCTTAGCTGCCTGCCAGGGCTAAACCACAACACTTATGCATGAAGGCAGACAAACTTAAACCTTTTTTTTCCTAAGATGTTGTTCCAAAACCTTAAAACCAGGAGTACCTATGTAATTACAACAATCCATTTGATAACAATTTCTACAGTTTAATGTGTATTTAAATTATTTAGTTAATGGATGAACTTTTCAGAAGTGATTAAGGCAGAAGTCAATTAAGACAAGAAGAGTACTTCTCTAAAACTCAGCCACTCTAATAAACACATGAGCATCCAGTAGGCAAAAGACGATAGGACAGACACTTCAATAAAAGTTCTATAATTACTTGGCAAGGACCACTTATTACACGGTAATTTCATGTCTCTATAGAGAATCTGATCATTACACCTGATATTATTTCTCTGTAGTTAAATGATTGACAGAGACTTCCGCACCAAAACAGAGTTCAGAAAAATCAAGCTTGTAAACCACAAAGAGCCATTCAATTTTTTCCTGTAGTTAGCAGTTACAGTATAAAGTCTCTTGCACAACCGTTACCATCAAAAAAAAAAATTCCAAATTTATGTCTTTGCAAAATAAATCAGAGTTCCCCATGAAGCCTAAAAATGTTTCCTGATTCCAATGAAATGCAGAAAGCCTAAATTCAAAGTATACAGTGAGATGGTTCTATATTTTGGCTAGAAGCGTATTAAAGGTAGTATTTTTAAATGCCTTTGTTTTGACTTCTTGTGTGTCTAACTCACATGCAGCTCTAACATATGCAGAAAACAACACTTCCATTTTTGATACAATAACCACTGAAATGTGAGACTTCTCTAGTTCAAAGCACAATAACTTTTAAATGTTACTACCTCCCCACAATCTCTGCATATCCTTTGTGACAATTTCACTAATATCTAATTGAATGCATTAGCTTTGTGAAATATATGCATTTAAACTCCTCTATATTCAAAAACCCTAAATGGTCATGACTCTGAAATCAGCAGATAGTGTAAGTCAGTTAAATGGACATCAAAGCTATGCAGAAATTGATATTTGTAATTAGCATTTTCCACTTTATAACTGAAGGCAATTTATTTGTATTATTTGTGCAAAAGGAAACATTAGAATTCACATTTTTCATCATTTCATTAATTCTAGCTTGTTTCATTTCCAATTAACTACAAGCTACTATGAAAGCTTGCATGAGCTACTTTCACCGCTGATAACACTGAATCATCTAGCGTATTGGAATGTTAGATGTCAGACATACAATATATCAAAAACACATTAAGAAGGAATCTAAAGAAGAGAAGTGGGAATTTTCATCCCTAGAGTGTGCATTTGAAAGGAAAAAAAAAGATTTGTATTTATTGATAGCTCTGGAGTACTTAATACAGGCACCATATAGGTACCATAACTTTCTATAAACATACTGGAAAAACTAGGAACTAAGAAATCATGCAATGACTCCTGCAAAGGCTTCCTAACAGGCCTTATTCAGCACTGTGAAACATGTCACTCAGGATTTTGAATTTGCTTCTCATCAGTTTAACAACATGACCAAAATGCACACAGATACAATTCAATACAAGAGGTATGGTAAGGGCTTACCCATTCTAGTATTACCTTATTCAATTGTTCCTTGGTTTTGTAGGGAAAAGGTGCTTTCCTGAATTTTCCCTCTTTGTATTTTTGTGTAATGAATGCAATCCTTTTTTCTGCTGGGGCATCCATGTGCAGATCTTCATCTGGAGGAAGATTTCCTGCCCAAAAACTGTTTGCCCTCCTATTTCCAATGACGATAAAGAGCTGGACGAAGTGCAAGAGAAAACAAACAAAATATCATGAAGCTAGCCTCTAAATAGCTTTCAGTTGCTAAAAGTGGAAAAATAAAAAATAAGAGAAAATTGCCTGCAGGAAATGATATGGAAGCCTTTCTCAGTCACTAACTATGGTCATCTATAAAATAATAATAAAGCCTGTAGTCGTGATTTTCAGCAATAGATACTAAGCTTTACAAAGCTAATCCATTGCAATACCTCAATAAACACTAGAAAATACTAGTAGAAGGTTAGAGAAGACTAGCACTTGTTTTAAGGAACACACTGATGACTCAACCCGCCCAATCAACACCACTTTTAAACACCCCAAGCACCTAACCTCGCAGTGAGGAGTTTCACTTCCTCTCCCCTCCACCAATACTGACCATCATGACTGCTCTCCAGAAGCATTTCTGTTCTTTTTCCCCCAAAACCTAGATGCTTGGAGAAATACCTTCTACAGATGGTTCTCAAAACAAATGAATATTTTGAACGATACAATGTTTCTGGCAGTACTATACCTTTAGGTTTACTGTAAGTGGCATATTTTTTTAGCAGCTATACGTTCTTATAAGTAAAGCAAAGAACTCTTATTCATGCAGTACCTTTCAAGATGGAATATAGAGTTAGAATATCTCAACATACCTCAATAAGTTCATTGCTCCAAATACTGGCATCCATTTTCAGACTCCGGACCTTTGAATCTCTTGGTCCTAAAGATCTGTGCTGTCCTAGAAATCCAAGAGTATTTTTACTTAACTAACCTTACTAAAGCACTGAGTTTCTCTTCTGCTGAGCTAACAAAAGTATTTAACGAAGAAAGATTTATTCTACTTTTTTTTTTTTTTTTAAAAAGGCTAATAGGTACTTGGTTTGACGTTTAAATATAAAAGCACAAAAAAAACATTAAAAAAAATGAGAGGGAAGTGGATTGCACTTGGCACAGAAATCCAGTCCTCTTCAGGTTACAACACTGTCATGCAAATTTTACGTTTGATAGTAATTAATAAACAAAGGCTGTCTGACATAGAATACTTTTGAAAGAGTTTGTTCTGAAAACAAAGCCTAGAGTTATAAACTATTTATCTGCATCTACTGCTTTCGCATGTATTTAAATATAAAACATGACAGAACTAGATTTTTTGTAGTATATGAAAACGCTATCCCTATTGTCAGTAAAATACGGCCTGTTGTAATAGAATTAATACCCCAAATTTATACACCGCAAATTGTAATCCTTCGGAATGCAGCCTTGCAAAAGCCAGCCATTTCTCAAGAAGTGCTTGTGTGTCTTGATTTCCACTAATTGTGAAGGATTACTCATCTGAGGAAAACCAATCACCATACAGACTTGTCATTTACGCATGGAAATGCTTTAGAGTAAGGATGTACTTGGTATTAAAGAAGTTATATTCATTTTTTGTTTGCCAAAACTTTCACATGAATGGCACTTTAAAAAATAAAAAAATCCAATTCAAGGACATACACAGATATGCAAATATAACATTTTGTAGAACCCACACAGCCTCTCGTTAATTACTCTACCTGCGCACTTCTTACAAATGACAACACAGAGATTGATGGATGCCCAGTCAGGATTGGGAGCTTTACAATCAGCACAGCTCCTGTTGGATTCATTGAACCAAATCTTCTCAGCTACTTCATAATCAGACAGAGTTTCTGCTATTGATTGCTGCAGCGCTTCAATCCAGTCTTGTTTCTCTCTTTCCGACTCTGCTATAAAGCTGAAACAATTGACTTTTCTGCATTATTGATCTCTATTTTAGAGCCCAATTAAACAGAATCTGTAGTCTCTCTTATTTATTACATTTATATCTGAAATCACTGTCAGAAAAATCTTCCACTACACACATAAGTAGTAAGATGGAATTTATTTATTTATTTATTTTTAGTCATTGAAAACTCCCTCAGTCTTTGTATTCAGTTTTCAACAAAACCACTGTCAGCATGAGCTACACAGCTTTTATAACATTCAGTTCTGTACCTGTAACAGACAAAAACTACTTTCCATTTAATTTGATCTTTTTGAAAGATGTAAATATTAATAAACAAGCACCAACATGGTGATGGCTTAGGGAAAGTCAAAGAACTAGCTATCTACCAACTAGCCATAGACTCAAATCACTGATCAAGACTAATTTACCTGCTACTCTAGGCTACTGAGTATGAAAGAAAATTGTTTGCTTTTCAGTCCCCTATTGCAAGATTAACATTTAGCAAGTCAAGGAAAACAAAGTGATTTCTTCTCCTGCATTAATGAGATTTTATTAAAGAAACCCTACCACGTTTAAGAAAAGGGTTTTATTAGCATATAGTTTTATTTTATTTTCTTAAAAATCATTACATGTCACAGCACCAGCCAAAGCGAAATTTTCTACTGATTTCAATGGAGGATTTTTATAAGGGATGGCACATAATCAATTCTTTTCTTTTAGAACAAAATGTTTAATATTAAATAAATGCAGCATGATTTCACTACTGCAGTTTATTATTAAGATGAAGCAAAGTTTCCAAAGTGAGGGTTTTTTTCTTCTGCCTTTGCACAGAATGAACAAAGAAGGTTACATAAAATACAAATTTGTGGGCACAGGATGTCTAGTTAGGGAGGTAACAGGTAAAGCACACAGCTAAACAAAGGAAAGAAAATCCCTCTGTTGTTTAAAAAAATAAATGCTGAGCATTCTTAATAAAAATGTTACCTTTTCACCCAAACTAGGCTAAATCACTGCCATAGGAAGCAAGTATTTCTTCAGTGTATTAGTTATTTGTATATTTTGTACTCACCTAAAGCTTTTATAAGGAGTAATTATTTCAAAAGATTGCTTTGCAGTCCGATCCACTTGTTTTACATTTGCCACATTCATAGGGATTAAGGTGATACCAAATCCTGTCTTAAAATCCTAGGGAAAAGACAATAAAGGCTCAACAGGTTATTATTCAATAATCAGACACACACAGAACAATTAAATCAGCATGGTCCAAAACACCAAGGTCGGTAATACACATTTTGGCCGCAACATGAGCTCCTCCTAATTCATTAAGGGATAAATAAACCTATACTAAGTTATGTTCAGACTCTACCCTTCTAATTGCTAGAATGATCTTACTTGATTATTAGTGGGAGAAAAAACACACACACTAACTATTAATAAAGGAAAAACATTAAATAACAATGCATTAAAATGCGGAAACAAAACAGAAGTATCTAGCTTAAATCATGCTTTAGTGACTGAATAATGTTTATACATCTAAATCCTTCTCACTGACAGCAGTTTTGTCTACTTTTAAACAGACTGTTTTAAGAAAATACACAAAATTCTTCTTTGGTTGCTCATGCTTCTGATGTATTCTTCTGATGTATTACATGAATGAAACACCTCAAACACTGTCTTTGAAAAAAAAGACAACAGCTAAAATAGATAAGAAGTTGTTTGTGGTTCAACTATTACAAATGCTAAGCATTTTTGCGTTAAACCAAGAAATTTTTTTTGTTTTCTCCCCATGAAACACTGTACTTAAAATAAAAATCAATCTTACATTAACACACTTGGGAAATGTTCAGTGATCTCTTGTGAGCTTCTCTCAAATGGACGCATTTTGGAATCACGGATAGTCACATTTCCGACCTATTCTAAACAGCATTGGTATTTCCTTCTGAAACTAATTCACATGTTCATCTAACGGTAGTCACCTCCACAAATTTAATTCACATTTGACAGGACAAAAGGCAATGGGTACAAAGTGGAACACAGGAGGTCTCCCTCCTGGGAGATCTTCAAGAGCTGCCTGGACTGGGAAACCTCAAAGCACTTAAGGTGGCCTTGCTAGAGCAGGGGTGTGGGGGGAGACCTCCAGATGTCCCTTCCAACCTCAACCATTCTGTGATTTCTTGGAATATTAGCATAATTCTTGGAAACATTAACTGCATCAGAAACAAAAACAGAAACTGTGTTACCCAAGCAAAATCCAAATCCACCTATCCACCGTCTGCAAGATGTTCACTATGTTACTCGTTGCATAACAAGTAACTGGGTGTGAACTGATAAAAATACAAGGGCACTGGAGGGGAAAAGCTTCAGAGATACATGCCTGTGAAGAGGAGGCTGTTTTTCCTAGTAAACACATATTTAAGCCTGCATCACTGACAATTTTCTCTTCATGAGGTTTTCAAAGTTTATAACAGCGTCAAAGCTCATGTGGAGAGGACACTTCACAGAACTCTTTTCACTTCATTCATGATTGGTAAGGCTAAATCTAACAGAAGATACAAATATGAGCCGACACATTTCAGCACAAAAATTTATAAAAAGTAATAACTTTTCAACAAGTACTCTGGATTAGCCACTCCTCATAAAATCATTTTTTGAATATTTCTACCTTTCCTACCCTCATATCTTGTAACATATTATTCTCCTCCCTCATTTTCAGCCCCCGTCCCCCCCTCAAATTTTCCTTTAAATCAATGGTTTTTGATACTGACACATCTTCTTTAGAAGAGAGCAGAGAGCTCTGTGAAGTCTACACACTCCCTAATTCATCCTCAAAGATCGGTTCTATGGGAAAGGAGTGGGCAGAATAATTTCTTTTTGAGCATGAACTTGACAGCATGCTCTGCAGCAATGAAGCATTCTTAACGTCAGACATCACCAGCGAGAAAAACAGAAGCATGAAATATACAGTAAAAAAAGACTGAGGGTAGAAAAATACTAAATTTTTTTTTACTTTCACTACCAGCATCTTAAATCAAATCAGCAACACAGAATGAAAAAAAAATAACCTTTAACTTCCTAGAATTAAGTAGTTCGTGCTTCTGAGATGTAAATTGGATGCAGGTTTCAATTATTTGTCTATAATTGGCCTTAAAAAGTCCATATTTTTAAAAGGGCAGGTAACAAGACTATACCAGTACCTTAAAAACAGTGCAACACATTCTTTATTAAATAAATGCTGAATGGCTAGCAGAAAACATGATTAATAGGAGTTTAATAGACTCTTAGGTCCAGATTAGTTCACTGAAGGTAAAAAGAGAGTAATGAAGAGAGGACTGAAATAAATACCATATTGAGCCAGATCAAAAGTTCACCTAGTACAGCAGCTTCCCTTTAAGCACTTGCTACTGGCAACTGTCATAAAAAGAATATAAATATGAGAATGTACATCCTCATCTTCCCAAATAAGCTTCCAGCAATCCAGTGACTTCCAGCTCAGAAAGCCCATGAACAAATAGTTGCAGTCAAGCCATCACCCTTAATAGCCATTGACAGCCACATCCTCAAGGAATTTAAACAAATGCATGCTTTAAGGCCTCCACAGCATTCTACTTCATAAATTTCCCAACTATCAATTGTGCAAAAGAGTAATTCCTGTTCTGTATGTTTAATGTTTTTATCTGATAACTAAGAATTTCATTACACTGTTAGAGAAAAGAACTTTATCTATCTATCTTCCATATCGTTCCATCTTGAAAATCTCTATCCCGTATTTCCTTCAGTCTCCTCTTTTTTGAGCTCTCTTCAAACTCCTACACAAAGCTGCAAGGGTCAGGATGCCCAAAGCAGGGAGTCAGAGGTAGGGGGAGCAGGAGCATCCCCTCCTGCTCGCTGCAGCAGACGCTGCTGCCATCCCACTCCTCCCAGCCCTGCTGGCAGGGTGCAGAGGACCAAGTCCAGTCAGCCCGCCCACTCCTTTCCTTCACTCAGCCAGGTGCAACCAGTGTCCTCTCCTCAGAGCAGAAAGGAAGCACCCTGCAGACCTCAGATCACACGCGCTTACGTACACTGCAACTACAGCTGCTATCCAGATACCAAACTTTGTTGTACTTGAACCCAACAATACAGAACTACGCAAGAACTTAGAAATGAAATACATCAAGGTCAAAGCCTGTTAGCTGGAACACCAACCCTCCCCAAATTTGGGCACATATCCAGTCAATCAACAACCACACTGAAAAGAGAATAACTATTGTCATGTTTTAAATTCAGCAAGTGCGTAAGAACTTATAGTACTGAATTTCAGTGTGAGGAATGTCAGAAAGGTTAAGAAATTAGCAGTGAGGAATACCATCTTCAGAATTGAAGGTGGTGATAAACTAACCAATTTCATTGGTACATTAGAGCGAAGCTATTTCTATAATGGCCAAACAAACTCTTTATGGTAACTGTACACTTGGCATAAACCAGGCTTGGTGAGTGACAGGTACACTGGAATCTAATTTTCACGGTTCAGAATTATATGCTTTCAAGAGCTCAGTCTTGTTCTCACCTTCAGAAACAGAAGTGGGAATTGGTATAGGGAAGAAAGAAATGCTCCACTTTGAAAGATAAATTTATTCATATTGAGTGCACAAGAGGACAATAGGACCATTCAAGCACTATACAAAATGTACTGGCAGCAAGACCAAGCAGTATCTTTTCGGAATAAGAATTGTTTTACTCCTATGGACTGAAAGATCATTGTTCCAGATAGACTAAACTGTGTGTTAGACTTTCTGACAAATGAAGAAAACAATTAAGATTCAAACATACACAGAGAAAGCTTTTCATTTTTTAAAATAGATATATATATACACACATACATCTTAAATGTCTATATTTATACCACCTCAATGCACTTGAATAGAGATTGAAAAAACAGGCTGATGAAAAAACAGCACTATGAGCTTTTGACAAGAAAAAACATTCTTTATAGATATAGATCAAAAGTATTCACCAAACAGTACAGTTAACTCTAGGCTAAAAATACTAATGGGAAAAGCAGTTAACTATGAGGTAGGTATTGGCTTTCTGATAAACTGTTGTTTCTTCCTGAAGGAGGAACGATTATAACGTGTGAATCCTGTTATCATTATCATCCCTGTCTGAAAGGCACGCAACTCATGAAAACCTATCTATACCTAAACTATAAAATTATATAACCTCATTTTTTAACAGACATTTAAAGTGCATCTATAAAGTGCATAGCAGCGAACGAAACTGCTTTCTCTGTTATGTATTATCTTTTCACAGGCAAAAGCTATCCTTTTTATAGGATATTTTATTAACATTAGGAGGCTTTATTAACATTTCTTTGATTCTATTCTGGATGAGATTCAAGAAGCTTCAAAATTAATCTTACACCTTTCTAAAATATCATCACCATTTTACAGAAAGAAACATACATGGAGATTAAGGAAAACTTAGCTCCATTTATTAATAAAATCAGGCAGCTACATCTAAAACAAGGCTAATTTTCAGAGTTGCTGAACACATAACTTCTGGCTTGTAGGCTCTTTAGACAGACCTAGTCATCTTTATGAAATTCTTAAACAAATCTTTAATCAGGGTCTGACTCTTGAGGCTCACTCAAAGAACAGGCCTTCTCTACAGAACCACTCCTCTTCTCCCTGGAAAGCATTTTTTTATTTTTTCTTCCACTCACTTTTCCAGTAGTAACTCTTGGGCTGGCATGCTTGTTAGCTAAAACAGTCAAGTCTAAATTCATCTGAACGCAGGAGCTCTAGAGCTGCATTTTACTCCTTTAGCAGTTACATTCATATCTTTGAGTGCTCAGGCCTCTATGAATCTAACATTTCCACAATGTACAAGTTGATAAAAAAATTGCCTCAGAAAAACATCATAAAAAAAGAAAAATCACCAGCACAATTACAAGTTTACCCTTCCCCTTCACGTACCAGCTCTTAGAAGTAACTCCCAAGTTTCATTTTAAAGGTTAACTATATTATTTTCACATTAGAAATATCAGAACATATTTTTATCTCAGGCTTTTGCTGGAGGATTAAGGGAATAACAGCAACAGCACAGAAGAAGGAAAATTGCTGCCATGGTTTTAGGATAATATATAATTTTATACACATATGTGTGTATATATACACACACACACGCACACATCCATACATGTGTATGTATATAGATGAAGCATATTTTGAAGTACAGAAGCACAGAACTCTTCAGTACAGAAATAGTACTGGTGTATATTGGGAGTATTCCACTTTTGGAAATTGCTGTATCAACTGAGTATTCTCAGTGGACAACAGTCTTCTTCCAGGGAGATCATGGTCCCTGGGCTTTTTTTGTTGTCTTTGGCTGTTAGATCTTGGGGGTCATGCATTACCTTGCAGGAGGGGAAAGTGTCCACGCAGATATCTATGTGTAAGACACCAATAATGGCAGGAGATACAAGATAATGCTACAAGAAAAATATACTTCATAAATACACATATATGTGTATGTATGTGTTTATTTATGCACTTTTTTTTTTTAAACATACATCTTTCTTACCATCCTACTACTGATTTAAAAAAGGCCCATCCATATTTGTGACCCTACTCTTGTCCTGCTGCCTGTACACAGGATATTCTTGACCTTTAATTACAGCGTCTCTGATCGGAGTTCCAAAACATGACCTTACATGTTTCCTTGAATCCACCCTTGCTATTTGCAATAGCTCTTTAGGTATACTTTGGGGAAGCTAGCACAAAGTTTGTGACAATTAAACTAAGACTTATTGCTGAAAGACCTGAGAAGTCCCTTGACAATTTAACATGATTTTTTCCTTCATTCTAGCCCCATGCCATTTGATCCCCTTCAAACAGTCAAGTTATTCCAGAGAGATTAAAAACCAGTAACTAGAATCCTTCAGCTAAAGCAATCAGCTTCTTCCCTCTCCCCCTTTATTGGAGGTATAGATTTCAGCCTTTCTAGTTAGAAAGAAAGGCTAATTTCTCTATCAGATGGTAAAAATTTGTTTTCATGTTAATAAAGAATTAAGATATAAATAAGTATCAGAATCTGAGAAACAGTGACTAGTAGTGCAGAAATTGCTTTGATGTTATTAATGCTTCTCCACAGGTTTATATTGATTTCCTCTCCTTTTAAACTACATTTGGGCTTAGCCTGCCCAGTTAGCTGTCATCAGGCTTTTCAAATCTTTATAGACTTCTGTGCCTTATTACAGCTTAAAATCTTTCAATATAGATTTTAGGTGATAGTTAAATATCACAGGTTGGAATCAAAACTGCCATGAGTAAATACAGATGTACTCTTATGGTCTTCTTAATGAGGCCTCAAAATGAAACCTCAGTGAAGCATACAGTATATAATTACACAAACAAGAAAATGATGTTAAAAGAACATGAAGTTTGCCAAGTCAAGCCCTGATGAGCAAGGAGATGCTAGAATTCAAGATGTCTGTGCATGTTAATTCCGTAGCTTTGTGCTCATTTCTTATGATATCAATTTTATGTTTACTTAGCTAAGCAAAATTCCTATGTCCCATAATAGAACCACGTGAAAATGATTCAGGTTATTACTGCAAAACATTTTGTAATGATGACCTCACATCCATAATTTTGGAGGTTAAAATCAAGAAGAAAAAGATGACAGTGAGAAGGGACACTTCAGGTTAGCTCTAGTCAGTGCCACGCACTGTAGGCTTGTTTGCAGCGGAATGTATTGGATATGCTACTGGAGCACAATCCCCCATTTCACTACATTAAAAAGAAATCCAGTATACGTACTTTGAGATGGCTCTATGATGCAAGCCAATATATAAGAACTGGCAACAATTAAGATATTTATTTCAAAAATTCATTCCTGACTAACATGCTGAGGTAGTTACATCCTTAGATGTAACTTGAATGAGAAGTTACACATCTCTTTATCCACTTACTACAGGAGTAATTCAGAATCCTCACTTTGGCAGTTATGTGAGTATATAGTATCAATACAATTTTAAAATCACTTGCTTATGCACTATCAGGTCCATGCCTTGCTTGCTGTATTGGATGGATCTAGGACACACGAAGATAAAAGCCCCCTTCCTGTATAGACTACAAAAATACTGGAAAAAAAAAAGAGGAGGATGGCATAATTAATGGGACTGAATACTATCCTGGAGAGTTAGCTCTTATCTTTGCCTTTGCCAATTTCTACCCAGCGTAAATCAAAAGCCTTAGCATATAGTCATTTTGCTGTACATTTTTCATTTCCTAGTACCTGACTTTATGCTCTAGGGTTTGATTTGCAGAACTGCCGAGCAACTGGAGCTTCAGCTGAGACCTACGAATACAATATTTTGAACAGGAATAGACTGACATAAAACTATTCCCTCCCAACCCCCATAAAAGAAAGAGAAAAAGAGAATGCAAAATATATGGACACTTGAATCATTTACTCTGTTTCTCAGAACTGTGTGGTCATATGGAATAGACAATCATTTTCCATTACCTACAAGGAATTGATGAAAAAGAAATTAAACATTGCTCTTCAAATAGCCAAGCACAGCAATTACTGATCATTTTAACTTTACTGGTGAAAGATTCTTGCTGTAAGACACTTTTCAACAGTGTGCAATAAAAAGGTATTGGTTATTCTGTGAAAAGAAATTAAAATTATCAGTTATTAAGTAAACAATCCACTGAATAAGGTGGCAATCCCACGTAAGAAAACAGCATGTTATATCTACTGCACAATGATGAACTATATAGAGGCAACTGGATGAAATTAAGGCTTCAGAAATAAGCTCAGTTTTCTCACCTTTAGAGTGGGAGCACGTCTGTAATCATGGTAATGTTACTACACACAGATCTTGTTTGAATTTTCACAGGTTTTTAGCTCAGATCTCCCCCAAAAATGTGGTTTATAAAATCATGGGAGCATCTATCTCCTTACCTTACCCTGAATAGCCTTCTACATGCTTGAATTCAATCACATTCAACATAATAGCAGATACCAAAGATCTCAAGTCTTAACGAGATTTAAAGAATGCAGGCCAGAGCAGAGGACTCAGACTCTAAGTTTCCCCTCTACCCTCCTCTCCAGTCCCAGAAGGAAAGGCTCACTGTGTGTGCTCACGATGAATTAAGACAAAGTGATACAATCAGCAAAGATGTTCAAAGACAACAGCTACAAGTAAAATACATATGTACATAAACTAAAAGCTCTAATTTCTTAGTCCTCAAAAACAAGACAAGAAGATGACAATGAAGAGGAAAGCAAAAGTTGTAATTCCAAACTTTCGCAAGTTTCTCACTTGTGTAGAACCATGTTGAAGGAGAGGGAAAAATAAAAATAAAATAAAAATCCTGCAACCATGCCTTGCCATTACAAATAATTGGTATGTATACAGTTTAGTGACGGACCAATAACCTCTTCTTCACTTCTGAAACTACTTCTGTGAGTGGTTGCATCAATGTAAGCAATTGAATTCTAAGTAGAGTTGTATATTTTGGCACAAAGCAATTGAAAGCTATAAGTGGAAGGCAGAGTTCATGACTTAAAGGTACCATAGTGATTTGCATCGCTGGTTTGGAAAAATACAGACAGGACTGAATTCTTTAACTATTCTACAATTCAGAGTTCAGCTGACGTGTGGAAAGCGTGATTGAGACCATACTCCATTCTGCATATACATGCTTGCTTTGTCTTTCCACTCAGTGTATAAGGAAAGGGACATGCTGTCACATCTGAGGCACGCAAGACAGAACCAAGCATCAAAAGCAAGCTGATTAACACCGCATACAAAACTGTCTTCCTATCTTCCCAAATACCCTGACAGACACCAAGAACGACAAAACTGCTCTCTTCGCTGCCAACTCTGCCCTCCATGTGAAAGACAAGAGCAGACAAAGCCCCACTTTGAAAAATTACGCTAAGTCCTTCTGGCAGGGCTCCTCCACAGCATGGAGCTCGATCAGGAATCAGCATCCTGTTAGCTGAAGAGGCTGAACCAACTGCAGCACACCTGTGCTCACAGTTTTACTTCGGTTGCTTCTAGAAATGTCATGAGCTGACAAAGATACTGTGGCTAAATAAACACATAAATAAAATTAAAAGCCTGACATAAGCAAGTACTGCCTGTATTTAAGGCTTTCACCTCTAGTCCTATTCCAATGGCCACGTATGACAGCACGATCTCCTTGTCTCATATTAGCAGAGACAACCATGTTCCTTACGATGCACGATTCTTAACACATGGAAACCCATCCCATTTCAGATTTCAATTCTTGCTACTCGCTTCACACACTTTTCATCCCAAAGGGATGCCAGTTTAACTTAAGCGAAGCCTGTTATTACTTGGAAATTCCTCAATTTTCCTCACTTTCATTGTTTGACTACCTGTCTCTGATATTTTTGTTTGTTTGTTTAGCTGAAACAGGTAACCCGGTAGCCACCAGTTCAAACATACAGTGTTAAACACTTCTCCTTTACTGAGCATCCAGACCACCTCTTGTTGAGACAAGGATATTTTTAAATATCTCTATTACTAATAAAATTCTAAGTACCATCTGGACTCTTCTTTAAGAGTGATTCACAACTAGAAACCTCCTTGGAAGATATATCAAGACTGTTCTCTGGAGACCACAAAGTTCTGTATATTTTAAGAGTACCATGTACAGTTATGGTTTTCTGAATTCACATCTTCATAATTCTGTTGCGAAGCTTTACAGACACACTGAAGATCTTGTTATGTATTCATAGTCCAGACAAACTGCTAACAAAGTGTTTGAACTCCTAGAGGAAGGACAGACCGTGAACATTTTTGTGATATTTTAAAATTTGGAATCGCGAAAAAATTGATGACCTTCTTTATATACTTTTTTTGTACAGTTGCCGCTGGACAATAGAGAAAACCGGTAGGATATACCCACCAGCAAAAATCCCCTAATGAACAAAGAAAACCTCCGAACAATGGGGTTCCTGCTTTCCTCCAAATTTACCTGTGAAGATACACATGCACAACATTGAATAGTAAAAAGTATCGCTGACCAAGCACAAGGCTTTTACTCACTGATAGCAAACAGAAAGGTGTTAAGACTCTTAGTCTTACTGTACATTTAAAATCAATCACTTTAAAAAAAAAAAATGTACTGCCTCCTGTTTTTGTAAAATAAAGTGCAACTCTCTGGCATCATATTTGATAAGTAAAAATTATGCATAATTTCTGCTCCAATAAATATTAGCAAAAGTAGTAACACTTCCTGATGGATTTGAAATTTTCCAAAGCTTTTTTTTTTTATTAAACTTTTCTCTCATGAATCTAACCCCCAAGTAATTTGCACAATTCAAAATATTTATGAAGGACAATTAAAAAAAAACAAACAAAAAGCATGTTT
>VXAL01016730.1:1029-13944 GCA_013399475.1 Chauna torquata
TGCCTAAAATGGCAGCTTCTAATAACTGTTGAAACTTAAATGCTGATTTATTGAGCACAGAACCCACTGACACGGAACACCTGTTTTTATACAGCATTGATGCTTCTGGTACCCTGGGCACCCTGCTTATGTACGTAGATAGTTCAACAGCTATGCTCGAAGTGGTCCTATTAATTTCCTGGTCTTACTAACATAAAACAAGATAAGAATTTTAGATTATAAATTCTGTGTAGACACCAATACTGTGCTCCCCACATCCTCCTCCAACTGTTTACCTTACCAGGTGAAACAAAGAAAGGGAAAAATTCTTTTTGCTGCTAGTATCTGATTTAACAGAATACTAATTGCAGTTCTAGTACTCAAAATAATACGGGTAATTTGCAGCAGTGAGACCTGGTCTTGACATACTAGGCAACCTAACGTACAGACATTACTATAACTGCATCATGGATTTTCTTTTTAAACAGCTATCCAGACAGAAACACTCAGAATCAAACAGAAGATAAAAGCCCAAAAGGAGAAGGAGAAGGCAGCTTATGCTAAAATGTTTGCTTGATTTTTTTTTTTTTAAATTCCTAAGCTTTTAATTCTATGCACTAACTCATGCAAAAGGCTAAATGGAGCTGTAGGCAAGTGTTCCTTCTTTCATTTGCCCTGTACTGCAGTTCTTAGTGTTTACAACGTAAAAGTCTGATAATAAAGATATTGTGCAAAGGTGAAATGTTTTTCTTCTTTTAAGCTGTAATAGCTTGTGTTTTGTGATTCAGGTGTGTTGATAATGTGTAAATCAGCAGTGGTTGTGTTTCTGCGGCTTAACACTTAGTGCTTCCTAAGAAGTCTGGTTTTAACACCAAAGCAATTTAGGCAGTTTGTTAGATTTTTTTATTTTTTATTTTTTCTTTATCAGTGCAGGCCTGATTTCTTGTAAGGAATAAAAAGTGCTGGCAGACATACCACAAAGGTGCAAGTATTAAACATTCTTTTAAACCGCTTTACAGGTTGTAATGCAGATGGGCTCCCTGTAATCATCAGGGGAAAAAAAAAAAAGTTTTATGTAAAATGTGTAACACTTAAACAGTTTTCTAGACTGATGGATTTTCCCTACTGTGAGGTAGGACTATATCTAGTAAAGCACTTCAGATAGACAGAGGAAACGCTTTTTTATAAGGACTAAGGTACTAAACTATTCCACCACACCCATGATTCTGGATATGCCTCCTGTCATCACTGAACTTCAGCAATAAATCCCAGATCCAAAGTTCATTTGTCAGTCCTGAGAAGAACTTTCTTCTGCTTGCCACACAACTCCTGAAAAGAAGTTCTATTTAAATAAGGCTAGGGTTTAACCAGGATGCACTGACTTTCCATTTAATGCAATGGTCATACCTAAAATTCAGAATGGCACATCAGTCTCAAAACTCGCTAACGTTTAAGTCAATGCTGTACTTTACACTGCAGCATAAAATACTCCAACTTATTTGTTGGTGATCAGAAGTCACTGAATAGTTTTCAGCCAGTTTACATCCCGTTATAAGCTGGTCCTCCTCCACCTTCAGGCACTACCCAGTTAATGTTCTGACTTGGATCTTTAATATCACATGTTTTGCAGTGGACACAGTTCTGAGCGTTTATCTGCAGTCTTGAGCCATCTCCCGTTTCCAGAGGAATATATTCATAGACTCCTGGGAAAAGCACAAGAGTGTGTCACTTCACTGACCAGTTTCTCCTTGCATGTATGTTCAACTATTTAGCAAGCATAATGAGCACAAAGTATATTAGCAGCGTCATTCAACTGCCTTCTTCCCTGTTTACCAATTATTTTGTCATGAAAGTATTTTTAACAATAAATTTCAAGACCTCCACCTGAACCCTCTTCTAGGAAGAGGACTGGCATAGAATACTTGCAGTAGGAGGCCAGGTAGACTCTTCTTGAAATACTTAGTTTTTCACCTTGCAAAAATCTCTCACACACACTTTTTTTTAAAAAAAAAAAAAAAAAACAAACAACCTGCTGGGCAAAATCTTTGTTCTGGTCCATCAAATATAGCCAAATTCTTGCTCACAGGGATGCTGTCATCTTTCAGAGTCAAATGAGCAGGCTGGTCATGTTCATGATTTGTACCACTTAAAGCCACAGATGACAGGAGATCAAAACTGATTTTTCCATCTGGCTTTGGGTATTCAATAGGTGTGCAATCTTTGGCTGGCTTGAGCTGAGCAAAATCTGGTCCTAAATATAAATAAGATTCAATGTAGAATTACTGTAATTTGCAGTTACTTAAGAACAATTTAATCAAGCTTTTTGACTTTCCTCATCATCAGAATGAAATATTTCACAAAAGGTAGCCTTTTTCATGAGACAAAACTATGCTAAGTAGAACACTGTGTTTTAATGACTTTATTTGCATAATATGCTAGGTAGTATGACAAGTCTACTTCACGGCTTTGTCATCGATTTCTGCAGTTTAAGTCCTTGCCACTTGACCAGATATGCTCTAGCTTCAACTAAGACCAGAACATACTGACATATACGTTTAATATCTTTTTTCAGGAAATAATGAAATTACCTGGATGCTTTAATGTCCATGGTTCCTTTCCTCTCAGTAGCCAATAAAATATACCCGTGTAAATCATCCCTCCATACACACCAAGTATGCTATGGCAGGATGGTCGGATGTTTCTAACTGCGTACAGCTCTTTCCAGACCCAGGACTTTTTCAGGTTCTCTTCATATTCTTGCACATCAAGTCCTACGGCAGGACATTACTTGTTAGGTAGCTACAGTACATAAAGACTACCCTTGAAATAAAAAAAAAATTGCTGAATAGAGATAATTGTTAGCAATGAAGGGAGCAAAATAAGAACTTCAGAATAGTGAGCTAGGAGTGTACTAAACTACGTATCTCAGTCTCCTGAAGAGACCGGTTTGTTGGCAGTCAGCAGATACCTACTGCTCCTTTGTAATCTCTTTAAATGAGCCACAAGAAGCATTAAATTGCCTCAAACTTCAGCAAAAGTTAAAGGTAGAAGACCAGGTGGCTGGTCAAAAAAAAAGTTTCTTCAAATGAAAGTGTCCTCCCGTTCACCATTCTCCATCACTACTGTATAGGATTAGATGTTTTAAATACGCAAGTTTTAAGGGCTTGTCTATACATGAAAACATGCTTTAGTCTTATTTCCTGCCTCACATAAGGGTCTGAAAAAACTCTTTATCTATGCACAGAGCAATAACTAGGCTGTAATATTCCATCTTGACAGAACTGGTAACAGCTTACAAAACCTGTCAATGATCAAAGAAGAGTGGCAGACTAACCTCGTAAGAGCGTTTATTAGCAGATGGGTTCTAATCACTCTGTGTTACTCTAAACTAGGACTTTCATTTGTTCAGCATACCACTGTGCCAACTTTAGTTGCACCTTTCAGTTGAACAAGAGCCACTAGGAGCGAATCCATCACTACAGAGAAGAGAATTCTAGAATTACAATCATGTGGCACCTGGCTATAGCGTTCTTCAGAGTGACTGAAATTCTAATGGGGTTATCTCCCTGTACAGCCTTTGTTAACAGATTTAAGGGAATAAGCAAGGCTTAAATAACAACCCTACAATGCGGTCAGGATCAGATGATTACTTCAATGTGTTTGAATTGCATATTATAGGAAATATACAATCTCACACTGAGAAGACTATAGAGATAGAAAAAAGAAGAAAGTATCCTACCACTGAAGGAAAAAACTATCCCACTAACAACAATATAGTGAGGAGTAAACTTGAAAAATCTCATCCTCTTTTGCTTACATTTCATCAGCTGCTTTTTAATTTTCTGCCTTCTGATTGCAGTCTTTCACTAAGACTTTTTGAATAATAAAGCAGCAATTTTTAACATATTTGTAGAAGCAAAATACATACTGTTCTTGTTTACTTATAGAGGAAGCATAAGCTTACTTTTCAGATGCTCATTAGAGGCTTACTTTTGTTCTAGCAGTAGGATCAATACTTAAGAATAAGCAAAACTTTATTACTTTATTTCTTGAATCATTTTACAGTATAAATAGTAAACAAACAGCATATATCTTTTTAAACCACAACACTCATTTCATGATTTGCATTTCCTTCAGACATGTAGTTACAGCTAAATTGTTGGTGGTTCCAGTCGAACACAAGGTAATTCCAAATCAGAGTCCAGCGATCTTACCTATTGTCTTTGACTGGAGATTTTCATTGGTTAACTGGCTAAAGATGGCTTCTGAAGCCAACATGCCACTTTTCATTGCGGTATGCGTCCCTTTGATCTTAGGAACATTCATGAGTCCAGGACTGCAACCAATTAATAATCCACCTGGGAAGGTAAGCTTGGGTATTGACTGAAGAGGAAACAGAAAGGAAGGTTTTTTTTGTTTGTTTGTTTGAAGTGAATATAACATTCTGGGAATCAAACTGGCAAAAGACTTGAGTGTCCTTTACACTTGCATGTGCACTATCTAAAAACACACCAGTTACTCAATCGAATAATTTTGTCATAGTAAGCAAATAAGAATGCACACATTGTACTAGGTTTGAGTATAAAATAATGACAAGAAAGCATTTTCCTTACATCCTGTCTCCGATTGCTTTACCTCTAACAAGACTGTGGTAACGTTATCCACTGATATTATTTTCCTCCTTCAACTTTAAGTGAACTCTTTCTTTAAGACATTTGTGCTTCCATTTTCCACGCAGTAGGTTGTATCAGTCCCATCTCACAGTTTATTACTCAGTGCTGCCTTTTTTCCATTTGACAAATCTTTTCTGTCAGTCTGCACAGTGCCCTCTCTCCTGCCCCCAAATCTCACTTATTTTAGAAGTTGCTCAGCAGCCAACAAGTATATTTTTGGAACTAAATCCATTCTCTTACTCCTGTTCTGCAAGAAGTATGTCATTGAGTACAGACAAAGACTGTACCTACGTACCTAAGACAGCCTAAGATTTGCAAACAGCATGTGTATTTTATTAACAGACATCCTCCTCCTACATTAACTAGGGAATAGCTCAACTGTCATGATATTCTCACCCTCAACCAATGAGATTAAGATTTTAGACAAGAGAGCAGCTTCAAAACACGGACCAACTACCACACTCCGAGCAGAAAGCTGTTATCGAATCTACACCTGAAATTGGTGAAGGTAAGTTACAAACACAGCCTCCCTCAGAAAGTCTTTTGCACTGACCAGTGCTTGTGAATCCAGCATTCTGCTTTTATTAAAGCTGACTGAAACAATTTGTTTTGGAATAGCCTACATAATTCTACACAAAACAAGTAGTTTTATTAAAAAAAAGACAAAAATCTATCCCCTGATAATCTGAAACAATCGTTTCTTTTCTTTCACTTCTTTCACTGCCTACTTTTGAATATCCATACATAAGTCGCTAAAAAAGAGTTGTACTACACATTTCCCCTGTGTTTTGGGCAATTTGTTGAATCACAGACAGTAATTTGGTTCGTAGGAAAGGTAACAGGCTAAAAGCACAACTATGAGTTTTAACTTACTTTTCAGTGACTACAAATCATAAATTCAGTTACGTGACAGTATTTCAAAAGGAATTCAGTAGTAGGTAGGATGTCCTCTCTTTTCACAAGACCTTTGGCTGGAAACAGTTGACTGAGAAAGAGTCATTCTGCCGTATCTATTAGGATGCAATGATGCAGCACTGACGTAAGCACAAAAAGATTTCTAGATTGGTTCTTTGAGTTATATAAAAAGCTGGTGAAGTAACATCAAATATTTTCCTCTAAAATCATCTATTTCACTTAATAGAGAGAAGCATACTGACAGAGTATGAATGAGATTAGCCACGTAACAGAAAAGGCTGCATGCCTTGCAGTTTTGTTAGCAATTCGCATTCGTAGTAGTATGGAACTTCATGTCTGTTCTCACAGTCAGTTCACAGTCAGTTGAAGGAAGACATCAGGCCTGTGTGGCACAAGCACTCCCTGTCCCTGAGACACAGGGTGAAATCCTGAGCTCGGCCTTGAGCACTTAAAAAAGCCACGACCCTCTTGGCAGAAAAAAAGGCAAACAAGGCTGGTTTGCGGGAGAGAAGGCAAGATGTGTGCTCCTCACTAAGTCCTGCCCCTGGCAAATGTGGAACCTCATGTTCTCCTCCCGCAGTTCAGCTCAGCTCAGAGGTGAAAATTTGTTAAGCGACTCTTTATGTTTGACACTTGCATGGGTCATCAACATGATTAATTTCTGAAGTTTTTTCTTTGATATTCATAAGGACAGCTTGCTCAACAACAGCACCACCCTTTATTTTTCCCATGAAACTCTTAAATCTTTCCAAAGTATTGGATGAAATGGAGGCAAAACAGAGGTTGCATGTGAACTCCTTAATTTGCAAGTCCTTGAGTTTAGAATTTTAATAGAAGAAGTAACAGCTATGTAGATGTAATCTATTAAACTCTGTCCCTTCCCTCCACATATCCAAAAAGCTACAAAAACAGGGAAATATCTAAGAACTTGCTCTCTCTCTCACTAAGTTATTTTAAAGACTAAAAAACATGGTCATAAGGTTGTAGATAACAGAAAAAAAAAATCTTAGATCAATGGTAATTTTATACATCTATTTGATTCAATACTGTCACCAAAATGAAAACTGGAGCTACAGAACCACTTACATAAGAAAATATTCCTGTACTCCAGTGATGCAAATGAGTCAGACTGCTACAGTTATCAAAGCAACATATGCAAAGGAAGAGTTACTCTTTTAAAAGTCTTAAGTGACTCATCAGTAAAGCTTTTTTTTTTTTTTAAACTGAAAGCATAAAAAATCTATTGAAAAATGTAACTTCATGATCAAATAGACAATCCTAACTTGAGGAAGTAAAAAGTTAAAAATGCTTTTATATTAGAAACAGTGCAAAGTAAGTGACATGTTGCTTTAAGTCCAGCAAAGAAGTCCAAAGATTAGGAGACAGATGTGCAAGAGCTGTAGTTCCACTGTCTGTGCAACTCGGCACAAACAATGCCTGTAAGTGACTTAAAAAATACCAAGTTCTTTCAGCTGTATGTTTGGAGCAGTGGAGGAACATGCAATTGAAGTCAGAATCTGACTACTGCATCCAAGCCAGAAATTCTAATGACTCTCTGTGATACAGAAACCAGCGCACTGGAACGAGAAGCCCCTCCTATATAAATGTCCAAATTAAAGCATCTTGGTACTTTTTACACTGTGTTAATAATGGACCAGCAATTGTTTCTGAGAAAAGCTAGTAACACAGCCGTTATCATGAACTAAATACAAAGAACACGACACATTTCCACTTCAGACTGCATGAAGTAATCAACCAGCAGACTGAATGTGTATCGGGAGCATAATCAAGGAGCTGCTTCATGAACCCACAAGACTCATTCACACTTGCATCAAAGCCTAACTCCAAGAGACTACCACAACAGTTACCTTGCTGCTGAAGTTCTATTTGTATTGCAAAAGCTGCATGAGGCCACATTTATCTTAAAGAAGAGATTCAAAAAGGAAAGAGAAAGCAGTCAGAGGGCAGAGGTGAATGGCCCCACAAACAGGCTGTGAATCATGAACACTCAGCCTAGTTTTAAGTTCCAAACTGAAAGAAGCATGAAGATGGAGGATCTGGCAGTCCAGGACACACAGCAAATGTCCCATGTTTCAAGATTCCCACACAAGAAGTTAAAAAAATTGAAAGAACTGGAGCTATTAAATATATACTGTAGACTATTTCTCCTGCAAGTTATTCCAACCCTTTCAACCAACCTTAAGTCTTGATGAATGTAATCTTTTAGACTCCTTGAGGGAACAAAATGAACAAGGTACTCCATCTCCCAAGAAGTGAGAAATTCAAAGCTGTCCACGAAAGATACTGAAGGTACCTGAGGAGTTGAAGACTTATCTGCCAAACTGCATAACAATTGCAGCACCATCACTGACTTAAGGGTCAAGCACTCAAAAGAAAAAGCAATTTGGAAAAACCTCCACCCTCCCACCCCAAAAAAGAACCAGATGAGTGGTGCTACCCTCTCCCTCAGGTTTCCAAGGAAAACAAAGGATTATCTGTACCTTTGCTGCAAAACACATTTCCTGCAATATAAACTCCACATGTAATTTAGGAAGTAAAGTGTCCGAAGATCGCTAGCATTACAGAACCTAAGTCCAGCAAATCTCAACAGCTGTCTCCAGCAACATAACAAGGTGTGCCTGTCCAGCAAAACTTCCGGCCTTATTCATCTTTGTTATAGTTCAATTGTTTCCCAACAGCATGCAACCTGAATCAGCAGTACTACAAACACGGCTACAGAAAAAGTAAAAAACTTCATGACAATGTTACCTGTAAACCACCTTCATTCAATGCTCTGGCACCATATGCAATCCTTTTTCCACCCTCCAAAGTAGGCTCTACACTAGGATGGTGCTTCCACCTCTGAAACTCCCTAAATGGATTCAAATAGGGATTTTGATAATCTAAACCAACCTTAAAAATAAAAAAGCGCAACATTAATGAAAATAAAGTATGAAATTTCAACAAAAGTTAGAAAACAATCATCTATTACCACATCAACTCCTCAATCTATTTTCATACTAACCCAACCTTAGGATCTTTCTACTTAAAGAAACTCCCGCCAAAAATACACTCTATTAGCAGTATAGTATATGCAACTCTGAGAATCTGCTGCTATAAGACTATGTCCTACCTAAAATCTGAAGCATGGAAGTACCTAATTCCATTGTAACCACATTCCATCTGCATTTGAAATAAAACAGTGAAATTAAATTAAAGCATGGTTTAATGGGTAGGATAAGTAAGAAAACCTGTTTGAAATTTGTGTTTCAAAAACTTTGCCCTAGACAAGCTGGAAGGAGAGGTAAACGATTATTTCTAGACAGTTATGTCCTTGCACTCACATATTTTAACCAGTTCACATCATTTAGCTTAGCCAATTACCTCCAATTAGGTGAGCCATTGTAATAAAGCACTGGGGAGCAATGATGAAAGCAGAAAATGGGGGAAAAAAAGACTTAGCCAGTTGGCTGAATGCCCAGAATTTTTATCTTACTCATTTGAGAACCTGCCCAAAGATATACCCTACATTTCCCATCTCTAACATATTCTTAGAAGGACAGATGTTGCTGAATTTTCTCTTTTGTCCAAAGGAACCATTTCTGGCTCCTGTAAGCTTTATCTAAGCAAATTATCAAAATATATTATGAGTGAGCAACAAACAGTGCCTTGATTTCTCTGGCTGTTCACTGCTTTCAGAGCACTGCTTGAACCTACTTTCACTGCTAGATGAAGTTCATGAAGGACTTCCAAAATAAGTGCAAGACAACACTATTACAAGAATCAGCTCACACTGGCATAGGTGTAAAGTTCAAAGCCATAGAAGTGCTTGTATGTGCACACAGAAGTTAGTTTCCTCATATCTGAACAGAAGATATAAATGCAGAGTGTATCCACTTACATGCTTCTCCCATAACGTGGATATGCATGCTAGGTTGACATATGAATGAGGAAATTGAATTAATAATTGCAAAAGTGGCTCATTTTGACACTTCCTAACTTCTGAATATTTTGAAATAATTTTGCAAGCATAGTTTTGATTAATCTTCTGGTTTTGGCTTTACCAAAATTTGTGTGGTATGCAAAAAAAAATGTATTTGTAAGTTTTCCATTTTGTTCTTCATAAAAGACACTAGATTAAAGACAGATTAATAGGACAAATTCATTTTTGCTCATATGGGAATAAGTGCACTTAAAATCGTGAAAGTACTAAGTTTAATCTGCTCCTATTTTTGTGTTTTCATCTTCACATTAAAACAGAGTAGAGAAATTGCATAAAAACAAAGACCAAACAACAACAAACACACATGAGAAAAAACAACTTCACTTACCACAAATCCAAGAGCAACTAAAGGTTCACCTTCATTTAAGTGATAAAGAAAGGATCCTCCATACGTATGTCTGTCTAAAGGCCAGCCTACAGTATGTTCTACTCTTCCTGGTTTCCATTTCTTTTCATCAATAGTCCACAACTGAAATGAGTTATCACCAGAAATTATTCTATATTGCAATGCAATGGCCTTTCAATAATGCAACAGAAGACAAACACACAGTTAGGTATTGATGAAAAAACTGCACAAATGAATTTACTGCTATGACCAACGCGTGAACTCACAAAGCTGAAAACCAGGTAAAGAAGTACAAACACTTTTTTTGGGTTACCATTTCAGAATTTGCCTATACTTCTCTTCCTTGAAAAGCCGTGCATCAGAAAATGTGACAGATACTGTAGTATTATACCCAAAATTTTCATTCAACCACAAGATTCTTTTTATGAGCAACTTTGATAGACATTTCTGCTAATAAATGCAATGACTACATTGACTTTTTCACTAAAAACATTATTTTTTCATATGAATCACTACAACTTCCTCACAAGATTTTCAAGGTCAGGCTTAACCATAGGGCTGAGTTGATCTAAGTAGTTGCTGCCAAACAAGTTGTCCTCTCGTCTCTCTCCTACCCATCTCCTGTACTCATCTGACCCACGGCGAACTCATGGAAACACTTTCATGTTTTCACTAGTGGGTTTATTTTCTGCTCACTTCACAAAAATCTCTTCACCAAGGAGTTATGTGCCGGGCACAATCAAATGATGGAAGGGGAGTGGAACTATCCTTTCCAGCCGTTGGGCACCATCAGATCTTCTCAAGCACAGAGGGTACATCTACGTTAATATTTCAGTTTGGATTAAGGAGCACATTTTTGAGCAGGACTCCTGACTGCTCCCACTCACTGTGCTTTGGTTCACGTTATAAAGCAGTCATGGAAGGCATGAACTGGATTCCTTTCACACGAAACCCAACTCTGACTGGCTGCTCCAGAAACCCATCTAAACTATTCCTGTCACAAAAGGGTACTCAGTCCATGGGACTCACATAGAGCTAGTCCAAAGTAAAAATGACCCTGAAATGTGCATAGCATGGACATCAGCTCATCAGCACCAACTATTTCACTTTACAGATCCATTCCTATTGGACTGTACTATTCGCTAAAGCAGACGCAGTCGTATCAAAACCGGTCTCATCTGGTTGGCACCAAAGATACTCTATCTACAGCAAAACTCTACTTTAACTACAACTGAGGTGTCAGAAATTTTAAGTAAGACTGTGTCATGCATAGGAACATTTAACAATCAGCTATTCTCTACAGAAGTCTAAAACAATTAGTTAGCAAATACTTTGTAGTTGGAAGCACATGCTTAAAGAAATAATCAAAAGAATGTGTTATAGCCAAACTCTGAACACATTCTAAACAAAGATTTATTTTAAAAAAATTAGTCTTTTTCATGACTAATATTTCCTGAGTATAAAATACTTTAAAAATGAAACCTGATCCCTATCCCAATTTTATAAGCCAATTTTATAAGTGAAAGGATCTAGGGGGGAAAAAAAGCTCATCCAGAAGGTGTTTCAGAGAGCACGACTCATCATCTGGAACAGCCCTTTCCTCTCTCTCTCTCTAATGAATATACAGAAAAACCACAGAAAGCCTTTCCTCCCGTACTCCGGTATTAAAACACCCTAAAATTAGGCAGCATGAATCCCCCTTTCATTTACTAAAAGTACTGAAAACAGATTTCACAAATGAGAATAGTTTGAAATCAGATTAAGAAGTGGAATTGGATTCACAGATACCTCTAGATACAGATAAAAGAGAAACAGCAGCTGAAACAAAACAGTTGAGACATTCAGAGAATGTCTTCTCCGATCAGCTTCAGAAGAGCAAAGATTTTGAAGTCTGAAAGCGTAACTCAAAATCTATTGTTCTAATGTCTTACATAAAGCAGCTTGAATACAAACTACCCTACAGCTTCACAGTATTTTCCTTAATTGTTAGAATTCTGCAGATGATACCTCTTTCAATCCAATGCCATAGCTCTGGGCTTGACACTTCTCCCTTAGATTGTATTTCTTGTACAGCTGTTTGGCCAGATGTCCATGACAACCTTCAGCAAAGATTGTGACCTTAGCATGGAGTTCCAAGCCTCTTTCAAAGGTAGCCTGCAAAAGTAGAGCATTTTATCAGCAGTTAGAACTGTGCCACACTAAGCTCACAGCAAGAAAGTGGAGGGTAATAAGGTGATTTTACACTACTTCGTGGCACGTCCCAGAACCAACAAATCATTGCAAGCTTTGGTTCTAGTCCAGTTGTCTTTTCCACCTACCTATGATACACTCCCTGCAAACCTTGCAAGGGGATTCCACTAGAGCAGCGCTACACTGAATCATGATTCTGTACTGAAAGCGATTCTTTTCCAGATCAGAGGATTCTTGTATCACATCTGCTCATTCACATGGTGCAAAGGAACCCCAACAGAACAAAGAATCTTAACTTGTAACTTCACACTTCAATTTTTCCTCAAAGTCACATTACAATAAAATATCGTCCTACATATATACATGACAGAGGCTTGACAGAAACACTAGCTGAGAAAAAGATGCATCAATCCTGCCCCTGCAAGAACACACAACTTCAGAATAAAGTTACTATACTAAATATTACACCAATCTGGCATGTTAAAACATATATAATGTTAGGGTAATTTTGCTGTGTCATTATAAAGCAAGTTCTCATTGAAAATTCCAACAGGATTCAGAGTAAGATGAGGGGAACCAGCACACTCATGTATGAG
Organism: Chauna torquata; assembly: GCA_013399475.1. NCBI lineage: Eukaryota > Metazoa > Chordata > Aves > Anseriformes > Anhimidae > Chauna > Chauna torquata. The sequence goes on from VXAL01016730.1 coordinate 13,732, forward strand.
CACGTCACTTGCATACATAAGTGCATTAGAATAGAATAGAATAGTAGATTATTTTTGGAATATAAGGATACTAGTTTCTAAATATACATAATCTTGCAGGGAAAATAAATAAAAAAAAGGAAGCCTGAACTGAGAAAGTTTAATGTTGAAAAAGATTATGAGAACAGTTTTGGATGAAGCCAGCCAGCGGCAGCCACAAAAAAAAAAAAAAAA
>VXAL01016730.1:29447-113106 GCA_013399475.1 Chauna torquata
CGTGCAGTTGTCTGTGAAGGTAAATTTAATCTACCACAGGACAGTTTCAGCTTTGCAAGACTGTCACTGCACCATCTCTGTCTCAGCAACGGTTCTGCTGGCAGAATTCATGTTAGAGTCGCTGTGTTGGCGCACCCACAAAACTTCCCCCTAAACTCTTCAAAAAGATTTGTAAGAGTCCCATCCCCTCCAACATGACAACTGAATTGTGCTTGCTCTATGTTCTTTGCATGGTATTAGTTGTAGGCTCTGTAGGAATTGAAAGATATCCACAATCAAACACCAAAGTCCTTTCAAATTCCTGTCTTTACAGATTCTAATGGTATCTGCCCATGGCATTAATAGCCCCAACTGGGCTTCGCATGACCCTTAAACCCTGTGAACAAGTTGTGCAAGCTCAAAGTAGGGTTGCATTAATCCTGCTCTGTAATAATGGAATAGACTATATCCTTTGTGAAGTGGAATTAACGATCTCTTTTTGTTGGAGAAATTTCTGTTATGAAACTGGTGTTTATATGAAGGTAAATTTGAATATTGTTAATTATTTTCCAGGCTGAAATTGTTGAGGATCATCAATAATTATAAACTATTTCAAAGGCAATTTCTTTTAAAATATTTTAAAATATTTTGGATTATGACCTTCTGAAGGAGATGTGCATTATAACAAAGTAAATAAAGATAAAATGCTTGTATAGAAAAACTTGATACTTACAGGGATTTGAGTTTGATTAGAAAATCAAACTGGTCTATCTGTATTTTCTTGATTGGGTTATAAGAAAGGTTCCTGTAAATACAACATAGACTTTAGTAACTTTGCACATCTTCCTTACAGCCTGTTCCAAAAATAAAATAAAACTACATAATTCACATGCATTTTCAGTCCTGTAGGAAGGACTTGTACTATTGGCAGTTACAACTGCAAATAGCGTCATTCATTTAGCATTACTCAGCTTGCTAAGCCAGTGGAAAGAGTAGTCAGATGCTCCACAGGCATGCTATTGCCACGTATGCGCACATGCACAACTGCATCCCCCAACCAGATGCTTAAAGGTTTCGACAATAGAAATACTTAGTTATTAAACTTTCTGAACTTGCCTTTCAAGTAAAACAATGTAGTTGAAACTGCATGCATTTAGAAACAAATTAACATTTAGTTTGATAGTTGAGAAAATCCATCTTTTCATAATCTTTTGTGTGAGTTCAAAAAGAGATAGAGGCAATCGAATGTAAAAATAGACATTAGTGTTAGATGCTGTCATTCTGCACAAGAGTGTTTCTAGATATATTCCCTATTTCTTCTCCCTATAACTTTTTCTTATGTTTTTTGTTTTGATACTGTAACTGTAATGTGCAAACTCAATATATGCAGCTGGTTACACTTGGTTGCCCCAGTGTGTTGTGACTGATCCCAGAGGGCTAGAAAAGCAGAAAAGTAAGTCATTGCACATACTGACTCCTGGTTAAAAATAGTTACAGGATTTTTCAGTTGTGCCTGACAGAGGTAGACACAGGGACTTTGCTCAGGAAGGTTAATCTCCAGTGAAACAACTGCTCACAGCAGCAGACAAAAAATCAATACTTTCTCAAAACGTACATGGGGTGTACACAGACATGAGGTCCATTAGGGAGCCTTGCTGTTGCCTTGCCATTTTCCTGGTTTAAAATCAAAATGAGGGATCAAGGCAGGATTAAATGTGCTGGCCAGTGATCTGGAGAGGCCTTTAATTTTGTGACCTGTATCTCTTTCAGATTACATGAGAAAGATTGAGACTTTCCAGCAGCAGCGTTTGAGAATTTTTCTACGCACACATTATGGAAAAAGAAAGAATGCGTTTCTGGTTTTATAATACGTTATGCTTTTTTGGAACTCTTTTACAAGAAAAAAGTGGTTGCTAACAAGGCATCTGTATGAAGCTCTTATACGTTTATTTTTAGAGCCAAATCATGATATAACATTAAAAACTCCCATCAAAATTATGAAGTTCTCCTGACATAGCTAGCATAGCTCATTTTGCATATAGTAACAAGATCTAGAAAAGGTAGAATTTGAACTTGCTCTCTTTTTGGACATGAAAATAATCCATGTTTTACATAATTATTCTGGACAAAATGGTATATAAAATTGCTTTTGGGTTAAGTGTTTTTTGACAGAGCTTAAATGATGCATACAAACAGAATATGCTCTTTTGTTTCCTAGCATTCATGACTGAAAGCATATTATATGCATAATATACAGTTATATAATAATAATAATAATAATAATAAAGAATCCTTACAGTTGTGAAAGCTCCTTTAGATCCTTAAATATATATGGAGGAAGTGATTCAATCTTGTTGCTAGCCAAGTCTCTGCAGAAACAGCCATAGGTGGAATATCATAAGTTCTTAGTAGGTTCAGTAATTTTGCTGAAGAGTTTTGTAATTTCAAGACACACAGTTTTATTCTATTTGCCAATAGGATGTTATTTATTGTATAGGTTATAAGAAACTTGGACTGTTAAAGAATGCAGTTAAAACAACGTGGAAAGCTAGATCCACCAAATTTCTGTTTGTCTAGTTTGTTCAGATATGTTATTAGATACATAATTTGTTATTATTGTATGTACATCAAAAAATAAAGTAAAATAACCTTAACTTGGGTTGTAGGAATTTGGAAATAAATTAAACATTCTTTCATGATGGGAATTATCTCACATCTCATACAGGTTAGCCAACACTACGTCTTTCCCTTAGTTCTCTCTAACCTGCTGCTTATTTTTACTAAACATGGAGAATATTAGTAACTGTGGAGAGAGGAATAAAGATCTCAGCCTGAAAGAAACTGGCAAACCGGTCTAAAAGACAATGAAGGCACACATGCACATAGAGTGTGGTGACAGAAGATTAATTAATATGATTCTATTCAGGTAATGTAATGATCTTGTGAGCAAAAAGGCAGCATTATTGATAATCCCATAGTATTACTTTATTGACTATTTCTTCCTTGTCAAATAGGTAGAAAAAAAACTGAGGATAGGTGCTATCTCCAGAGCATGTTATGGGAAATAGAATTTATGGTAAATGACATATGCAAAGTAAATTATAAAACTTTGTGACTTGTTCTACAAGTAAGAGAAGAAATTGACTCACAGTTCATCTAACATCTGGAGAGATGAGAAGCTGTTTTCATTTAAAGAGCTGATTTTATTTCGCCTCATCACGCTGAAAGGAGAAAACAAACTTATATTGCTGTTCCTTGAAAACTACTTGTTTTTGAAGAAAGCTTTTCACAAACTTTTAAAATTCTTTCTTATCTGGATCTTCGAATATCTGCTTCACTAATTGGGTTAACAAGCTAATCAGATATAGAAACTCACAGTTTTACAATTCCATAAATAACTTTTGTTGTCTGTGCACATGTGTTTGTGTGCATATTGTGTGCTCTTTCAGCTGTATTGGTACCTACCAACAACTGAAGTACGGAAGTACTGCACAGTAGTACAATTAACTACTGATTGAGAATTCAAGATATTTTTTAGGCATAAAACTAATTCTTGGCAAAAGTTTTAATGTTCAAACGCTGTATCCTGGGCTGCATCAAAAGAAGTGTGACCAGCAGGTTGAGGGAGGTGGTTGTCCCCCTCTACTCTGCTCTTGTGAGACTCCACCTGTAGTACTGCATTCAGCTCTGGGGCCCCCAACATAAGAAGGAAATGGACCTGCTGGAGCGAGTCCAGAGGAGGGCCGTGAGGCTGGAGCACCTCTCCTATGAAGACCGAGGGCTGAGAGAGCTGGGGTTGTTCAGCCTGGAGAAGAGAAGGCTCTGGGGAGATCTTACAGCAGCCTTCCAGTACCTAAAGGGGGCCTGCAGAAAAGCTGGGGAGGGAGTTTTTACAAGGGCACGTAGTGATAGGACAAGGGGTAATGGCTTCAAACTAAAAGAGGGTAGATTTAGCTTAGATACAAGGAAGATGTTCTTCGCTGTGAGGGTGGCGAGGCACTGGAACAGGCTGCCCAGAGAAGCTGTGGATGCCCCATCCCTGGAGGTGTTCAAGGCCAGGTTGGATGGGGCTTTGAGCAACCTGGTCTAGTGGGAGGTGTCACTGCCCATGGCAGGGGGGTGGGAATGGGTGGGGTTTTAGGTACCTTTCCACCCAAACCATTCTGTGATTCTTTCCTATAAGCTCACTTAGCCAGGCTGCCATTCCAGTGCTCTTTATTCACCCAAGACTTTCCATTATCCATAGGAGGCCAGTATAAATTTATTGACAGCAGGAGAAAGATAAATTGGGCTAGGTAGCTTGGGACCTAACTGCATCTTGGACACTGGCATATGAACTGTGCAACTTTTCCTTCACTCTTATTTCATCTGCCACCGTGCTCGCTCCTTAAATGAACAACCTGGATGTTAAAACTAAAGAGAAAGCCAAGAATATGAATCACACAGAAAAGTTAAAAATTGAAAGTGACAGCTACCAGGTAGCCTACTAATCTATCAAAACATAAATTGTATTTTCTGAAGATCATTACAATGTCACTGAAGAAATTTTGAGGAGAATTCTAAAATTAATATGCCAACCAACTGGGACATTAAACTTTTTAAAATAAAGAAATGAGCTACCTATTTTGTATTTTTGCTGCTTTTTATTATGAGATTTTTGCCTCCTTTTCCAAGTAAAAAGTTAGAATGAAAATTTTTAAATCTTAGTATCAGTCAAAATCACTTCAGTGAAGTTTAGTTACATACATCAAGGATGAATTTTGCTGTAAATGTAAACAGTGGCTATTCTGTATGGTGCTCATTTAAAACCGAGCATTTTAATTTAGTCTCCTTGACATCTAAATAACCATGATACTCAGGAAACTTTCAGCTCAAATATATCTCATTCTGGCTGGATAGCATATCCTATTACTTACAGCACAGTTAGAGTGTTGCAGGAGATGAAAGTGACGTTTCTTAAATGATGGATATGGTTGCCTTCAAGGTCTCTAGGATATAAAAACAAAACATCAATCACTGAAAATAAATTTATTTCAATCAGGCAGTTATTCTAAGGTAATTAAAGAAAAATACTACCAGAACATCATGACTGCACAAAAGAGAACAGAAACCAGACATCTAATTTTTCTACACACCTGGCTGATGACTCCAGGTCATCAACCCTGCAGTGAACCAGCAGGCAATCTGTAAGGTCATTCCAGTGCCCATTAGAAAAAGTGGTATGGAAGTGCAATACAAAGACAAGAAAATAATATTTTTCTGTTGAAACAGAAGGTAGACTTACAGCCAGTTTAGTCTTGGCATATATTGGCACAGAGGTTTGTCAGGCAAACGAGCAAGAGAATTATTCATCATCTCTCTGAAAAAAAATAAAAATAATAATAAAAAACAAAACAAAACAACAAATGTATATATAGCTGGCTATATTTGCCAAAAATTACATTATAGAATAAATTCTTCTCTTTTATATTTGTACTTTTGAAAAAAAGGCAGTCAAAGCTTGATTCGTTTCTCAGAGTCTTAAAGGTAGTATTATTTTCTTAAACTTCCATAAATTCCCTATGGCATTCTGTGGAGCACTATTTTATCTTCGACTTGTTAGTTACCAGGTAAAGGGAAGATGTTAATTTCATAGCTTTTTAAATAAAATGTACCAAGTCAATTTGAATATTTTGACTATGCTGTCATAACACGTAATTTCTATTAGTGATACAGGAAGGGGGAGATGGAGGGAGGTCTCTGGGCTGCAGGGGAAGGGGTCTGCTGTGTTTGAAACAGGAGAGAGCAAGGGCAGGTTATGGACAGGGTCTCAGATAGGGGAGCTGGGCTGCTGCCAGGAGGCAGGAGCTGTGGGCAGTGCTGGTTACCCACACCCCTGCCTCCTGCAGGCAACTGACACCCGATGCTGCAGCTGCCGTGTCCTTGTCCTCTCAGTGAGAGTGCTCTCATAGTCTTTTTACTCTTTTTTTCCCAACCATCTTCCTACACTTTTCCAGATACCACATGCCTGCTGCTGCCAAAATCCTCCTACTCTAGTATGTCACACCTGGCAGCAAGAGAAGCAGCAAGTTTACTGCCCTTGTTTAGGTGTTTCCCGCTCCCATACGTGGAGTGGAAAGTTTTGCAGACGTTCCTGGAAGAGAGCTCATTGCTCACCAGGGATGTTAGTTGCAGATTCATTTTATAAGGTGTAGGATCTCACACATCCTGTCTGGCCTCTTGTGTGGCTTCAGGAAAAGCAATTGTGTTCCTATTGATTTTGGTAGTTCATAGCTGCTGCATTCAGGCAAGTTATCTATGTAAAATGGACTGGAAAGATTGGCTCCAGAGAGGTGGGTAGGTGTCTGAAACAGCTCTCCTACAACAGCAGACAATATAGTCTGGTAAGCAAGCACAATCATTATAATAAGTTTTTTGTCTGTTTATTTTTAAATATATCTGCCCTTTCTGTTCTGTTGTTTGAAATAACACTTTTGGTTCTTATTCCATACTTACAGGAGAATAAGTGATTTGAGTCCATAAAATGTTAATGGAGAGATCCGATTTATCCTATTATTTTCAATTATCCTATAAATTACAGCAAAGCACGTATCAGATTGATAGTTGACTACAGTCTTAAATTGAACAGATGATAAAAAATAACATACTTTGAAGTCACACTCTTCAAATGCCCATTCAAACTACTTAAATAAAAATTGGCACACTACTACATAGTAGGTCAGGGTACTCATCAAAATAACTTCCTTTCAGAAGAATTCAATATTTTTTACAAATATTTTTAACTTAGAGAAAGTAATTACTTTCAATTTAGAAAAAAGGTGTTTTCTTGCTTGTTTTAAATTCTTTGATCAAGACTTTGAATAAATTCTCTATGAAAACAAAGCACCAGTACGTAACAGTGTTCCAAGGTAATCCATCAGTTCAAAACACACAGAAAAATGTTAGATGTATTATTTGCTTATTTTTAATAACTTTACTGAGTTAAAATAGTATTTAATTTTCATCTGTCTAAGATACAATAACAAATCAGTATTTCAGATTACGACAGTCATTTTTTCTGGGACATTTCAAGCACTACTGACAGGTGAAGACCTGCCCCCAAATTCTGTTTCTACTCTTTTGTAGTAACTGAGTTATTTCATGTATTAATTTGTAACAAGCAATTACTAATAACAATAATCAGGATTGCAAAATGAGTCAGTCGAACGAGTCTTTAAGGCCCAAGGAATAATTTCTGCTCTCACAAAGTGTAACATGAGTTCCTTAATTATTATCTGGTACAAAAGTACTGCTATGCACAAAAATGAAAGCAATCCAAATATTTGTTTATACTGCTTTAAATATTCCTTGAGGAAGTAAGCATACAAACAAGAAAATAACATACAGCCATTCAAGTTTATGGAGATCTTCAAAGAGACCAGGCTTCAAATTGGTTATCTTGTTGTTACTCAGGTATCTGAATCAAGATCAATAGAAGATATACAAATGGGATGTATCAGATGCATGAAAATGAGTTTTAAGATTTTTCCTTGATAATTTATCAGAATACAGCTAAATATATACATAAATATATATTTTGTAATTGTCATTTTTGATTATGGCAATTTCCATGCCTTTACTTGTCCCTTTACTTAACCCACTTAGTAAGCAAAACACCCCCTTGTATGTGATTCCATCCTCTCTTTCTCCAAGAAAGCCAATTTTCTGTGACAGCAGGAGATGTTCAGGTGTGTGTCTTTCATAGAAATGCCAGAGCAAAGTGGAACTCTCCGCAGCGAGGACTTTCAAAACAATAATATAGAATATTTTGTCTAATCTATAAGAAAACACAGCATGCTGAGCATTTTCACTGTGCCAAATTTTAGGCCCATTCCAGTTTCCTTCTGTGGAGTGATTAGTTACATGAATTTTCCTGGGATCGTGTTCAGTCTTTGCTGAGGACATTAGTCATAAATGTAGATACCAGAATCATGGAAAAAGAAACCCAGAGAAATAAAGGGTGATATTATAAATCATCTGGAAAGGTAATAACAGCAGCTGTAATAACAGGCAATCAACCACACTTGTGAAGGAAAAGTAAAATGTAAAATGTCAAAAAAAAATTCCCTTTAAAACACTGCAGAAACAAAAACATGAACTGAACAATGTGATTTATGTATCATCTCTTTCTGAGCTATTTCCCTAAAAGTTAGAAGCATCTTTCAAAAAGTTGCTGCAAAATAAAGAAAAATGGGTGTTGTTTTCATCACTGAAACTGGTTGCTTTGGTTTGCTTCTGTAAACCAGAATAGCATGTTAAACAGTTTTCATTCAATGCAAGCTCTTGCTTGTGTTTTACTCCTTTTTCATTCTTTCTGACTTTATGCGAGGTAACTACCATACTGTCTGCTTCTTCCATTCTGTATATTTGGGGAAAGGAGTAAAGTATAGACCTCACTTGTATTTTCAAAGTGTTGTTCTATCAGATAAACTTGAATAGACAGTGATAGCACAGATAGCTCTCTATCTATCTTTGTTTTCTCAATCATATCATTGAGTTAAAGATTTGAACTTTTTTTCATAAAGTTCATTTGCAGTTTCCTAACATTGAAACAAATAAAAGAGAGCTCTCTGTAGCAATTCTCAGAGCTGTTCCTGTTGCTCTTTACTTAAATATTCTTAAAGCAATACTTACAGTTTTGTCAAGTTGTATAAACCTTTGAAAGCATGTTCGGACACAGCTCTGATTTTATTATTCTGAAGATACCTAAGAAGATACAACAACAACAATAACAACTGATTCTCCAAGCATGCAAAGTTAAAGCAAGCATAAATAAAGAATTAAAATCTATCAACTAAACTGAATTTACATGGGATACTGGAAAAGAAGCTGTCAAACTTGTTACACCTTAAATTTGACTATAGTCATTTCATAGCTATTATTGCAAAGACTGCAAAGGTGTTTTAAAAGAAGTAAAAACTCATGGCAGAATTACAAAATACATTCAAAAGGACACTTGGTTTGCCTAAGATGAACAACGTAATGGTTGTACTTGACCTCCCATTTTAGGTCCCACCTGGCAGTTCTCACCTCTGTGACCTGATCTTTATGATTAGCCAGCACTCTGCTATAAGCAAGAACATTTTGTGTGGCAAATGTCAAACAAAAAAGTGTTTTTAACATTTCTTTTTAGAGTATCAGATAATTTTCAAAACACTGCACTTCAAGATAATAGAATAAAAATGTAAAATGAATCTTGCTAATTTTCTGTAAACTAAAGAATACTAGGTTTTTCCTTGTTTTTCTTTATCTACTTTGATGAAATAGTAAGTTCAAAAATATTATCATCCACAAATATAAATACTTTTAAAATAATTTTAAAGCATTATGGCGTTATTCTCTGAGAAATCTTTAAATAGAAATCCTTTTAATTAGAGTCGATAGTGTCCAGATGCATTACTGTTACAAACAGTGACAAAAACATCAGCTTTTACAAAATGGGTTTGCGTCAAACATTGCTCAAGACCTTTCTGAAAGCAGAAATGTGTGAAATTAATTTTAGAAACAAATGTTTTGTACAGGGAGGTATGATTGTATTTCTTTTAATGAAAACATATCTTCTGAGACTTTAAGATAACGGTACTTAACTTTACGAACACAAGATGGTGCTGCAGTACAGTACAGTTTCCTTAAAAGCTGAACTCCAGTATGTTTTCTAGGAATATAAGAACTCTGTTCCAGAATTTTGCATGCAATTCTTAATTGCACTAATTCTATATAAATCAAACTCATTAAAGGCTATGATTTTTGACCACAATATTTGTTGTACATCATAAAACATACACAGTATTATGCTCCCATAACAATTTCACTAGCTGGGACATTATCAAATTGGTAACAGACATACTCAGCAGTAAAACCAAGTGCCATGTGAGTAAGCTTCCCATGACAACAGGAAGTTTAACTTTTCAAACTTTCATTTTGCAGAGTATATCAATTCATACTTTCATTTCTTTTGGCATATTGCTATTCATTATAAATCGAACTTTGTTCAGACATGATAAAATTTTAGCATTTTTCTGGTATAAAACAGTCAATATAATAAAAAGAAAGTTTTCAGAATTGATGATTTTGCAAAAAGAGATATGTCAAATCAAGCTATTTGAGCCAAACGGGTTACACAATTAGATGATGTACTGAAGGGTAAGACAAAACAGAATTCTGAGTGTAAAGTGATGCTTGTCACTCAAGTGTTAAGTTTTTTGTATATGTGTTCATGTGCATGTGAGAAAGACAGCAAGAAATATATAGAGAGAATGAATATTTAAGGCTCTTAATAGACATTTTAAGTTGAAATGCTCCCTTACAGATTTTTAAGGTCTTGGTATTTCTTGAAAACATCAGCAGAAAGTTTCCTTAGCAGATTCCTCTGAAGAGACCTGTAGGAATGAATGTACACAGTAAAAGTACTCTGTAGGTATACTCAAGATGAATTTATCCTATTTCTTGCAATTCTAATGACTTCACTGAGTTTAATGCATTTTCACAGTAAATCAAATGATTTAGCAGAAATTTCTATAATAATTAGATATTTCCAGAAGGGTCAGTTTATATATTTAGGAGGGTCTCTGTATGGCTTATTAACCAAAAAGAGAAGTAGCTATACTCTTTGCTGTCATACTCTGTTTCTGAAGTACATTAAATGAAATCAAAGTTGATCGCATTGATCAATTCAAGTAAAGAGTTTATGCTAGAAGTGAGTTTGAGTTAATGGATTAGGAGGAGATTGTGAAAAGAGATGAAAAGACAAAGAGATGAGACAATCTTACCCATTTCTGTAATTTTGGAAGCAACTGTTGTCCCCACTTTCTGCTTTTCATACAGGCAGTATCCCTTCAATCCTCCCTCTCAAGATGATTAAAAATGTGATTAAACCAGCATGAACTAATTTTAATGATATGAGATCAAGAGTATCACCTGTAGACCTGTGAAAGAGGACTATACGGTCGATCAAAGATGTGCCACTCCAAAGAGCTGGCAGATTTCCAATTAGGGTAGAAAGACAACAGTTTTCTCTGTGAGAGTGAAAAAAAAATCACACTCCTCATTTCTAAGACAAGGAGCTTCCTCTGGAAACTTGCTATTGATGCAGTCTTCAGTCAGCCTGGAAAGCCATAGGTAGCTGACATGGGAAAAATAAAAGCTCTGTTCCCTGGGAACGGGGAGAGCTATATTCCCTTCCTTGAGTAGACAGTGAATGAAAGACAAACATCAGGTGAAGGTCTGTCAGCATTTTCATGGGAGGCATTGGGAGGACTGCACTGACCACCATTGACAGCACCCTGCTGTGGTGCCCACGCCGTGGTCATGAAGCGTGGCTGCAGCCATGAGACACCAATTCACAGCTCCACCTCATGCCGTTTCCTCTCCTGCCTATCTCCTCTCTCAGGGAAAGGAAAGGTGGTGGTGCTATTATTTGGTTACGGGATAGGGTTAGTTTGAACATGATGACAAATTAGAGCTGGGAATGCTTCTGCAGCTTTATTGTCTGCCATTTTGCTGTCCTAGGGATTGGTGGTGCAGGCAGTAGATGTTTTCTGTGGTTATCTCCTGGCAGCCTACAGTTGCAATGGGCTGGACTCAGAGAGCCTAGCACTCTCTCACAGCTTCCTATAGTGCTGTGACTTTTGTTATTCAGTAAGAGTGTCTTTCCTACTGCTAAATAATAAAAGCAACATGAGACTCTCAATATTTGTACCTATTTAAGCAGTAAGCCCAATACTTTATCATCAAAGAATATTCTTTGATGTCCTCAGAGCATCTGACAAAATAATAGTTAAATCCAAGAGTTGAAAAGATTTGGGTATAAATGAAAACACAGATTTATTTCAAACCTCAAATGCATATAGAGCTTATTTTCCCATACACATCTCTGTGTCCCCATCTCTGTTGGGCACTGACTCAAGTGTCCTGACAAGAACAAAAATCATTTAGGGCATGGTTGGATTAGAACAGTGTCTAGCCCAAAAGCTGGCTTACCTGACTCTCTGCCTTTTCTAAAGCTAGAACTGCACCATTACTTTTGAAGTCTTTGCTGACTCTGAGCCAACGGCCAGTTTAAATACATATTAAATATATATGACATTCTGCATCAACCTTAATTTGAAGTATTGTAGTAATTGAATGTAGACCCAGCAAGAAGAACCTCAGCCACACATGAACACAAACTGGAACTGAACAGAAAGCTCTGTACCTTTGCTATACAGGAAAGATCCTCTGGTAAGGACATGTGGTACTGCTCTCTATTCACCATACAGAAAATAGCCTCTCAAACAGGTGTGTGCAAACAAAGAGCATATCAACCATTTGCTGATCTCTTCAAAAAGTTTGGATTACACCTATGTCTGTATGATGATCTAGCCCAAATAAAACCCTCCTAAATAAAGGTGTATTCAGAGACATTGAATGAGAACTGAAAAGATTTGGTCAAGCAGGTAGTTCTACTAAGATCAAAGTTATTAACTTTAGCAGGAATATAGACTAGGAACATTGCTGGGATCACAGAATAATGAAAAAGTCCTAACCATTATGTCTTAAATGGAAACATTTATTTTTAAGATTTCTTTAGATTTTCTGAAACTGTTGCTACTGCAAGCCACTGTTACAAACAGGAAATGATCCTTTCACACAGAGTTTTTTAGTTTCTTTTCTCTCATTTTATGCAGTGAAAATCTGTCCTTTAAACATTAAAGGACTTATCAACAGAGAAACACCACGCTTTCACAAACACCAGCTGACCCAACTGGTCATAACTACTTGGCTGTAGTTGTGAAATGGCTGTAGAATTGATTGTCAAGCCTGAACAGAGCAAGAGATCACTTTTCTGTTCTACTTACATCATGGTTATGTTTGAAGAGACCGAAGGGACAGAACGCAGTTTGACAGCGTCGCAGAAGATCTCCAGCCCTTGGCACATGCATTCTGCTGGCACAGCACCAGCCACTGCAGGAAAGCAAGAAAGTGGTTGTGGCAAAAGGTCGGGTGGGTGGTAAGATCAGATGGGGAGAAAAGAAATATGGTGTAAAAGAACAGTGAGCTCAAAGACAGACATACTAGCCTGTGTTAAATAGAATTTAAATTAAGACATATGTTTTTACATAATTTATTTAGATCTAGGAATACTCTAACAATAAACATAAAGAGACATAAAATTCTGTCACCTGACCTCAGTGAAAGAGCTTTTACAATTGAGCTACAGGTGTGATACAGAAGTATGGCATGGGAACTTTTTTTTCAGGTTTTTGTGATTCTTTAGATTATTCAGTCCTTTACACTTACTAGAATGAGAACAGTTACATCTCTGTGCTGTAACTTAGTGCTCATAGTGGACATACGTCAGAAAATCAGTATCAACAAATGACTATAGATGTGGCAGGGAGTGAGGTTCAAGAATCATTTGATGTGTGAAGAAGTGAATTTGAAGGAATGTTGCCTTCATTTCACTCTGAAAAATGTGTGTTTCATGGTCTTTCCAGCTGTGTCAATATAGTCAGATAAACATTTATGTTGCCATCCTAATTGGCATATATTTGGCACTGCTCTTACAGAAAATGAGTCACTCCTAATGGAACCAAAATTAGCTTTAATGCATTTGTTAGTCTGAGACATCAATTCTATTTTACTACAAATGAAACTGCACTGTATTTCTATTTCTGATAAGCATATTTGCTATGCATTTATTTCCAGGAATCATCAGTAACAATTACTTACAGCATTCAGGTGTCTTGGTCTGAAATGCATACAGAGATTTCATTTTATTGTATTTGTCCTTTGCGTAATGTTTGTCAAATTGTAGAGACCATCCGTTGTTGTCTTCTAATAAAAAAATCAAATAGTACACACATTAGAAAAATAGCTTCACTAAATTCAGTAGCATTCTATTTTTTTGCCTCAGATTCTATCTCAATAACATGATTTTTCCAGAAAGATTTCACAGAACAGTAAATGACCTTGTTTTAATATGGCTGTCTAATCACCAGTATGTACTGAAATTATAAATCGCACAGTAGGAGCATCTTATTATATCTTCAATAACTCAAGATTTTCTGCGATAGTTGCACCAAAAAAAAAAAAAAAGTAATAATTTACTTCAGAACTTTTAGTCTACATAGAATTCTAAAAACAGGAGGCAATCTTATTTTCCTACCTCCTTAAGTGTGCAGGTTTGTCACTCTGTCCAGGAAAGCTTAAACGATTACTACGACTTCAACTACTTCTTTCAGAGTGCTGTTTCACACTACTACAGCCTAAAATCTATTTCCTGAAAATCTAGGTGAAGTCCAAGTGAACAGCGCTTTTCAAGAGAATGTGTGATGTTGTAACATATTCAAGCCAGTATGTTTAAGTTAAGTTCAATATGCATCTTCTTAAACAAAGTCTTATTCCATATTACCAGTTTGGTCACTGTGCATAGATATACTGGAAGAGAGTGGATTATGGTCATAAAGGTGAAAAAGAAAGGGCAGATCTTTCAGTTCCTTCCCACAAATGGGGATTTCCAGGTACAGTGGTGCTGGAAATAACTTTAGATCTATTTCTTGGATGTCTGTTTTATATCTGGCATCCATAAATGACAGATCAAGTAACCACTTCTAAAACATGACACGAAAACACACCATCAAAATAACCCAACTGACAAAACAAAAGAACTTGCCTTTGAAAGCTATGGTCTGATTTTTGTTTTACTAGTTTGAGTCCGACCTCTTTTCAGCTCTGACAATGTCCACACCCTTTTAGTTTAAAGCATCTCATTTAAATGAATTTGCACCAGTAGCAGAAATGCTCCTTAGGATGGCACTTACTAGCTGGTGAGCTGAAGCATCAGTGGTAATTGGAAGTATTATTTTGTAATGATACCTACTGTCAAACAACATTTATATAAAAATCCTGAGGATGGTTCTTGTCATTACAGTCTTAGTTTAACTTTTATAATATGCTAGCTATGGTCTCCCCCCCTTCTGCATGATAATAGTTATACTTAAACACCATTCCTCGTAGACATTTTTCCATAATTGTTTTTATATTCAAGTAAGCAGTCTGGGTGTGTCTACTGGGCTGAAAAGAGGTAGGGAGGATGAAATACGTTTACTTCTTTGTAACTTCTCCCATTCTGAAACGGCATCTCATTCTTCATGTCACGTTATAACTCAGTTGTTTCCTCAGCTAGGCATGGAAATTACTCTACCTTGAAAGTACCTCCTTAAACCTAGCTGTGGAGTGTCAGCAGATGGAGCTGTTCTGAGAGCTGCTTGCCTCTTCGCTGCCTAAGCTGAAAAGATGTACTATAAATTCTAATTAATAGATGTTTTGTAAGATTAGGAACTTCAGGCAAACTATCTTTTATCTAGTTATTCAGTTGTTATGCATAAATTGGAAAGATGGAAGATTTGAGGCAAAAAGAAATCTCTATCTTCAGGACTTGCTCTATAAAGAGAAAAGAAAGACTTAAAAAGTGCCTTAACTTGAAAATTAATGTCAACTAAACTATGCCCTGCAAAAATGTCAACTTTCCACTCAGAGAAGGCACTTAAGCGCATTTTACTAATTTCCTTGAAAGCACCTGGCATCCACTGATCCATTAGCAATTTTGCCAGGTCTGATCATTAAGCTGATTTTCAGAAGCAGCCTAATGCATTTTGGACAAAATGGAAGGACTTTGCAAATCTGCAGATAGATTGCTCTGCCTGTTTTAAATACTCAGCAGAAGTTCAGTTTTAGGACTATTTTACAAACCTGTAACATGGAATCTGTAATTATTGAAGTGAAGAAAACCAATCCTTTGTCAAGCAGTGAGTGCCTACTGTCCTGTAGTTAGGACTGTAATGGGGTTTCCCCTAACGCTATTTCTGAATATATATATATATATTTTTTAAGGAGTGCATTCTTTGACTTTCATTTGCAAAACTGGACCCAGCAACTGGGACCTGATGGAACTAGTGGGACTACTACGTATGCAGAGGAGGTAAGATTTAAGACGAATCTTTCATTGAGGATTTTAAAAAAGATTTTTAAAGATATATTAAAACAGAGTTCATTCTCAGAGTGTAATCATAGCAAACAAATATTCTGTAGTCATGAATACAGTCTCAAAATATGGAATTTCTAATCCAGAATTAGAATTATAGAAAAGTTTGGGCAACTAACCACTTGTCTGCAGATTCTGAATACACAGTTAGAAGCCATAAATTCTAATCCTCTTGTAAGCTGATGGACATATAAAGTATCCTTTTTTTTCTGTATTTCCCTGCTTCTTATGCTAAAGAGTGGATAGGTGAAATTTTATTCGACCTTTTAGTATTTTTAAAATGCTTTGCCATGTGACAAAGCATTTACAAAAGGTGACCATCATTGTAGTTCATATTTGCAGAGAGAATGTATGAGCAGTGCCTCCTACACTAACAGGAACGAGGCAGCAGTTCACTATGAATTGAAAGTTCACCAGCAGTTTCAAGGAAGTCAGGAGACAGCTGTGTATTTTTGGGTGGCCATAAAAGAGATGGGAAAAAAAAAAATAAGAGAGAAGATGGATTATTTTGTATTGGAACCATTCCATCTGTCTAGAGTTTCTGGTCAGTTCGTTTTAAATAATGGGCTTTTTCATGGCATTGTTTTTTCCTGCCTTGTACTAGAAATACAAAGGCATGTCTGAATATAATTAAACAAGTTATTCAAAGTTTTGTGACCCCCAAAAATGTTTGGTTTGGGCCAAGTTTTGTGCTGAAGTGTGGGACAGTCTTTATTTTACATGAACTGTTTTGTCAAATCGCAGATGAAAGTACTGTATAACTAACTATATTTAGTACAACCATTCAGTGAAGCACTGAATGCCAGAACTGCAAATCTCTTTGTGATTGTTTAGGGTTTATATGGTAGGTTTGTGATCTGTTTACCACTGTTGAGATGAGATTCCCCAAACTGTTTAAGAAACGACTGGTAATAGTACTGGTCTTGAAATCCCAAATCTATTGTTTGGGGGAGTACTGCTCAGACGAGAAATTACTTTTTTCTGAGTAAGTTCTAAAACAGATTACGTTGGCTGCACTTCTGTAAAAATGGGATCTGAGAAAACAATGCTTTGGTGAATCTTCTTCTACATGGAATAAATGAAATAAGTAATTGTAAACTTGACTTATTTGAATACAGATTAACACACTGTTCCTTGCTGGAAGTTGTCAATTACCATTTCTGATGGGAATGAGAATGAGAGAGTATGTTAATCCTGATAAACTACAGATTTGAATAATCCTTTCGATGACAAATCCAGTAAAAATATCTGCTTTGCTCAATTAAAGATACAACTTTTATTTAGTATTGATTTTAAGAAAAGAACATTACCTACATAACTTTCTTCTCTCAGCTGTGTCTTCATGGGTTATTATGCAGAGAAATGATAAGCACTGCTGCCTGCCATTCTAAAGAGCCACTGCGTCACCCTTCGATTTTGCCTTTGCTGTTGGTGGTCATAACCCCCATGGGTGTACTTCTTTCTGGCTTTCATTCAAACACACTCTCTCTTGCTGTAAGAAATTACTTCAGGTATTTCACAAAAATACCTCTTCGTACAGCAAAGAAAACCTGTATTCTCCAGACAAGAATGCAGGACCAGCTCCTTTTAAAATGTTCACAGATGAAGAAATATAATTGTCCTTTTCCAGTGCTGAGTTATGCTGATACATTCTAATAACTGGTAAGACCAAAACCACACTGAGATTTTACAGAGAGGAGTGTTGCAGTGTCTGGAGCATTTGGTTCTGGGAGTAAATTTTGCAGCCCCAGTTTAGATATCCAGCTGGAAAAAATGAAGCACCTAAAAACTGAACACATACCCGTCAAGGCAAAAGCAATTTACCCCACACCAAAACGTGTATTAAAGCACTTTGACTGCTTCCTGTACTTGATGATTAACTTAAACATACCTTGCCCACTTATATGTGATGATGTAATCACAAAAACAAAACAAAACAAAAACCAGGAATTAAATCAATTCAAGTAAGATTTACACTTTTTCTGGATGAGCTAGATTTCCTGCATACATGAGTTTATTCATGATTTTAAGATAACTTAATTAATCCACTGCAAATTTTAAGAAAATAAGCAGGTTTGAATTTCCAAAAGATAAATATCTTCTCAATATTGTACCTTTATTCCAGTAAAACACTTGCACAAGTGAGTTTTCTAGTTTATATAACAGTACTTTTGATCTAAATACATTATTTTAATTTTCTATTCTGTTTTTCTGGAACTATTTACTATTCTTGGAATAAATGTGACAGAATAAATAAGCTAATAGCACAAATACATCTATAAAACCTTGTGTTGCTCAAAAGTTCCCTTAGCAGTAAGCCACGACTTTGGAGATCAGAAGAGACAAAAGTCTAGTGAAATGTAAAAGTTCCCCTTAGTTATCAACAATCGTTAAAGATCTGAACAAAGAAATTAATTAAAAGCCTCCAGAGCTTCAGCAAAGCTATTCAATTTGCTGACAGTTGTACATCAGTGTAAACCTGATTATTTCAATGCCATATACTGTGGATGAACAGCAATGACAGAAAGAACAATATTTGGCCATATAGAATCATACAATGGTTTGGGTTGGAAGGGACCTTAAAGATCATCCAGTTCCAACCCCCCTGCCATGGGCAGGGACACCTTCCACTAGACCAGGTTCCCCAAAGCCCCATCCAGTCTGGCCTTTAACACCTCCAGGGATGGGGCATCCACAACTTCTCTGGGCAACCTGTTCCGGTGCCTCACCACCCTCACAGCGAAGAACATCTTCCTTGTATCTATCTACCCTCTTTTAGTTTGAAGCAATTACCCCTTGTCCTATCACCATGTGCCCTTGTAAAAAGTCCCTCTCCAGCTTTCTTGTAGGCCCCCTTTAGGCACTGGAAGGCAGCTACAAGGTCTCCCCAGAGCCTTCTCTTCTCCAGGCTGAACAACCTCAACTCTCTTTAGCTTCTCTTCACAGGAGAGGTGCTCCAGCCCCCTGAGCATCTGCATGGCCCTCCTCTGGAGTCACTCCAACAGGTCCATGTCCTTCTTACGCTGGGGGCCCCAGAGAAGAACACAGTACTCCAGGTGGGGTCTCATGAGGGCAGAGTAGAGGGGGACAATCACCTCCCTCCACCTGCTGGCCACGCTTCTTTTCATGCAGCCCAGGATACGGTTGGCTTTCTGGGGGGCAAGCACACATTGCCGGCTCATGTTGAGCTTCTCATCAACCAACACCCCCAAGTCCTTCTCCTCTGGGCTGCTCTCAATCCATTCTCTGCCCAGCCTGTACCTGTGCTTGGAATTGTTCTGACCCAGGTGCGCAACCTTGCACTCAGATGGGCCCACCTCTAAAGCCCGTCAAGGTCCGCCCGGATGGCAACCCTTCCCTCCACCGTGTCAACAGCTGTATTGCATATGACTGTTGTACTATACTCAACTGCATATATGAAAAATTTCTATGTGAAGCTCAAAAATCTGATCTTCTGCCAAGTATGTGCTACATTTTGAGCATACTGCTGACATTCAAGTGTTTTTGCTTTGTAAACAGAATTTACAATCTAGGGCTCAAAATCAAATGTTGTCTCATACATTTAAATCTCACATTTTAATTTTAAGTATGATGGAAAAAAATGCCATGCCAGGAAAACATGAGGCTAAGTATATTATCATTCATTATCAGTTTTAATTTGAAAAATAGAATTGTCAAGCTTGTCTGCAATGTGCTGAGGCAAAAATGGACAACTCATACTCTCTGAAATATCCCTTATGAACAATCTCATAATATTAAAACATATCTTTTGCATAGATGCTTTCAAGCATCCCATAGAAATTTAGAGTTCTGCTATGGAAATCTAGAAAATGATTTAACAAATCTATAGAACTGCAATAATTCTCTATAACTTTATGGAACTTCAAAGAAACACGTGAAAACAGTATGACAACTATACAGAAGTTTATTACTTTCATCTTGTTGAATTTTATAGGCCTTTTTTAAAAGAGGTAATGTGTTATAACTTATTTAATAAGGCAAGCTTATCACCTAGTGATGGCATGGTACACAGTAACATGTGAGGCCTGCACTCTTACAGGCAAGTATGTGCAAGACTTCAAACAGCTCACTGCCCCAGTTCTTTCAGAAATTCACATCTGTGATTTCCATTGTCTATCCAGCCTATGAGCTAGAGAGATCTTAACAAACATCTATAAGTGAACTTTAAATCTGGGGAGCTGAATGCCGCCTTTTGTTCTGAGACCTCTTAGGCCCAGGAGCAATACAATGGTAAGTGCATTTAGCCAGTGAAGAACTCCTCTGGAGAGTCAGAAACATCTTAAATTAAATCTGCATGTCTGTTCTTGCTTCACTGGACTGGAAAAATGTGGCTATGACACTGTGATTAAAAAACAAATGCACACACACTACAATCGCTGCCTAACTGCCAAAAAACAGTTTTGCAGAACTATCAGCAAAATTGTCCAGAAGCCAAATTTCTTAACACTGAGGAAACTTGTGCTCTCAAAATAGCTCAGGCTACTTTTTTCCATTAAGTACTACACAATTAAAGGCCCTGCTAGCGAAAAAAGATAAAATAAAACACCATAGAATGGTGTTCTTTCTATTCCCTTTTTATTATTGCTAGTAAGTAGACTTACTGTCAGATACACAAAAGTAGCTGCTGTTTTTCTAATGCCCCATTTACGATGCAAAAATCCACTCTACAGAGGTTCAAGTGATTAGGCACAATGCACGCAGATTTTTGTTTTGAAATGAATATGAATGCTGAAGTGTTTGTATTTTAAAAAAATTTTACTCTAAAAATATTTTTTATTCTACTTGTGGTATATAAGCATTTAGTCTAGAGACTTCCTAGTAATAAGTTGAGTCCATTTCAACTACCAGTTTTAAGATGGAACTTATGAACTATTCAGTAGTGTAAAACAACAGTAACACTAATTTTAAGCAGAGTATAAAGCATACCCACTCTATTACAAATTGAGTCTAAGAGGAAAAATTAAGGCACTTATTTCTGAATTATGTATCAGAGACTACGTGGGAAGATACTGTATTTTAAATCTCCTGTTTCTGTGACAGGTTGCAGATCACAATCTAGACTTCATCTCATTTAGAGAAAAAAAAAATCATTGCTAGCACAATGTTTCCAAAAAAATCTTATCTAGTGCTATTTAGAAATGCTAGCACATGAGTCACAAACATTTTTTGAAACATCTGAGCTTTTCATTAGTTTCCTAATTTAGGTAAGTTATGAATCTTTGCTCACTGAAGTCAGTGGGAGCCTTTCCATTGATTTTAGTGGAGTCAGTCCAGACCAGTTCTCACCAGGCTGAACCTTACCTTCATAAGACATGGTATGATCAAAGCCCAGGAGGTATGACTGAAGGTTTTATGTTGGTCTTATTGTTTACATTTTGAATTTAGAACAGAACATCATAAGTCCAATAACTACATAGATTCAGACTGCATGTTTGGGTACTGTCAAACCCTAATGGAAGTTAGGAAAATGTTCTAAATCTGAAAGTGGAAGGACTATTTATAAAGATATGAGCGCACCTGTACTTTATATCCAAGGGATTTTCAGAGCCTGTAACTACAGGAAGCTGATGCATAGTGCTAGATGAATCAGAGACAAAACAGTAGGGCTTCATCTTAGACTTCAAGAAATATTATAATATATGCTTTTGAATTGCCCAGGTAGAATGTAACATTCAGAGTTTCCTCTGAAAGGAGAAAAGCTCAGTACCTTTTGAGATCTGACTATGTTTCTATATTTCTCCATGTACAGTTTTGTACCAAACTAAATTGAAGAGCTGATGGCTGGTTTTGGAACAAGAAAACTGAGGTAAGCTGCATGACTATTTACTGTAAGGCTTCTCATTCCTTTCACCTTCTCATATTCCTTTCACCAGCATCATATTAGCAAAACAACTAGTTTACTTGTAAGATTAACAAATCATGCTGATTATCCACAAGAATGGCTGGAATATTATGGTCAATTGCAACAAAGATCTTAGAAGATCGCACAGGAGGAACAGATGTTCAGTCCCACAATGATATAAAATTTAACTGCATTGAGAATTTTTGCAGCACTTTGTAATTAACATGATATGAGTACAAAATGATAACTGACCTAGTGATGTATCTAGAGGAGATAATTACACAGAAGTTATTAGACTGATAACATTACACTTTTATCACTACAAGTAATAGTAGGAATATTTATTCAGAGAAAGCTGGCTTATCTAGGACAGAAGTTTGCTCATTCAGCCCTGTAAGTGCATAGCATATTAATGAACTTTATGTGTATATATATATACATATATATATTTTATATGTATATATACACATGTATAAAGTGCTTAAATATAAGTTTCTAAGTGTAAATACTTAATCGGGGAGCAGATTAAGGAAAAAAAAAATGTCTAAAGCTACCAGAGAGTTGGTATTTTGAAAAAAAATATATCCATAGATGATTACTTGCAACTTGTCTTCTCTCCAAAGTTGTAGAGTACATTTATGTTATGATTTAACTTGTCTTTGCAATTTGTCATGTCAGAATTTGTTCATATAAACAAATACGCACTCAGTGAAAAGCTACATCACAAATACTGTTCTCTTATTTTTGTTTTCCATTAAACAACTGCTGTTTTTATACAGCATTGTTGGTTTTGCTTTGCTTATCACTAAGTTTCACTGTCAAACCAGAGATTTCAAAATGCTTCTCTCCATGAACATGTACTTGGGAATATGTACTTGGCACTTTTAATATGCCATTGGGCTTCAAAGGACTTTGCCCAGAGCTAGGTTAGGGTATATTAGCAATTACATTGCAGCAGCAAAGTATTCAATGTGAGAAATACTTTTTATTCTACCTGTTTTAGGAACAATCCCCATATCAACATTGCCAAGGTATTAGCTGAGCAGATTGGTGATTATGCTTATGTTTAAAAAAGCAGTGGAAAAAAAAAGTTCTAACATTCCATATACAAACACCAAGTAGCCACAGAATCATATATTACAGCTATAAAGAATAATACTACTCTTCCCTTCAAAATTAGACTGAAGCTATTACATTCGAAATCAAATGTAGTCCCAGTGGAACAAAAAACTCATGCTGTTTTGCCTACTTGAGCTTAAATCAAGCTCGGGCACAGAAGGATGCTAGAATTGCTACCTTTTTTTACAGTTTTGGTTTTGCTAACATATACAAAAATAGCTCTGAGTGAAATGTGATACAGGCTAAACTGGTAAACATCACACTTGGTCATTTTATGAAGAACTCTGCTTCAGAAAGGATGAGTACGGGCAGAAGAGCAGATAACAATTTACTGCCATACTCAGCCTTAAACAGGAAAATTCCTCAAGGCCATAAGCTTTTATGACAAATGATAAAACTTTAAGTAAATCATTTTTATTTAAAAATACCATATTTATGGCAAATTTGCAGAGCCACCCACTTCTACTTGATGGACCATGTTTTCAAATTCAAAAGGTAAGATTGTATTTTCCATACACATTCAAGGTTATCTAGTGATAGTTTGAAAAGAAACTCTCATCACTTAGGGCATGATAAATTGCTACTCTCCTCCTGTTATTGCTCTTTACCGTATTGCCTCAAGCTCTTCCCCATCGGGAAGAGTATCACACATACTATCTTATTGGTTGGAAACCCAACTGTGTGAAAAAGGCATACGAATTTTCAAACAGTAGCGGATTCGTTCTACTGTAACCTATTGGTTACAGATCCCTTCTTTCCACAAGGAGTGTGAAGTGGAAGAAATGCTGAAGTTGCACTGGACAGCAGGACATCCACACCCTGAGGTTAAGCACTACCATGGCAGTCTCAGATCTAGAATCTGTTCCTGACTCTACCTATTACCCTAATTTCAGGTCACATCACTTCTCTGTGCCTTAGTTTTTAATGTATTGTTCAGACTTAGAGAGCATGGTGGAAGGGAAAGAGGAAGCAGATTTGATGGAGGCACCGTGAAGCTAATCTTTATGTGCATGGGTTGAACATGAACTACAATTACTGCACATCTGAAAACATCTATCAGTGAGGAATCACTTTAGTTTCAAATATTTATAATCATGTTTTACTGTTATTGGGTATGCATTGTGTGAAACAGGACTAATATTGCAAATCTTCTCAAAGATTACAACAATAAACATTATTATAGGAATGAAGTGGGCACCTACAGAACTTCACTCAGGAAAAAAAGGAAATGGAGAGAATTGCTACAAAATACTTGGAATATTTAGTGGAATATCTACTTTTTCAGTCACAGAGCATATTGGCTGATTTCTAGTCTATTTCTATAGAATGTTTGTGGTACATATCTAATGCATCCATCTGGGGCACAGAGTAGTTGATGCCAGCATATGATTCATCCATTGCATAATGAGCATCAAACAAATAACAATGAGCAATAATCCAGTAAATTACTGGGCAGACAGATTTTAAGCTGTGGTGCTGATTAACCATATTGGATGTGGAGTTTTAAGATTCCAAATTAAGTAATTAATTTGCAAGACAAGAATACCCAGATAACTCTTGTATCACATTGTAATTGCCAGCCATAGAAGAAGAAACTATGCCTTTTTCTTTTTGTTGCGATGTCATTTAAAGACTTCGTGTTACAAAGCAACTCTCTCTTGGAAGATCTAAGTGTGCTTTTCATGCTAGTTGCTTCTCTGCTTCTTTAATTCACTGATGTTTCTTAAAAGTGCTATTTCAGTAATTGCAGTTGCTATTAATATTCAGCACACTTAGAGGCTACTATCGAACAGCCGGACTTTGGATTTTTTTATGTTCAGAGTACCTGTTTTTTCAAACAATTGCATCTATTTTTTGCAACAGCAGTATTATGATTTTCAAAAGAAGTGTTTTTTTTCCCCCCCCTTTTTTCTTCATCAGTATTGTCCTTTCCATCAAAGGACAGACTACTGTTCATGATAAATTTTTTGCCTTGTGTCTCCTTACTTTATAATACTGGTCTAAGATACGTGCAGGTCTTCACTATAATATTTTTCTGTAGGCTTACGGTAGTGCTTTATCATTACTGAAGACATCATTAGTGAAGCAGTTGTTTTAGCTAGCTGTGCTTGAGATACATGCATAAAAAAAAATTTCCAAATTCCTGTGAGGGCTTATACTAATTTTTTCCATTCCTACATGCGTTGGGTTGAATGTTGCAGACCAGCCATCTCAAAGCTCTTATTCAAATTTATACAAGATGAAAGTGTGCAAAAATTTAAAAGCTGAGCTACTTAACCAGAGTACCTTGTGAATAAGATTAAAATTTCCAATGGTGCTGCATAAAACAATTATGTCACTGGAATAATTTAATTTTGAACTGCTTTTCTGTAACCAGGAGCAATGACTTCAACTGAAAACTGTTGGAAAAAGGTAGAAAGAACCAGATATTACTCCTGGCATAGGGCAATCATGCTAAAGAGGTCCTGGGAAAGTGCAGCAGAAAAAATAGCTGGATAGCTTCTTTGTCTTGGAAGCTAATCATTGAGACTTCCTTTCTTGGATTTTAAGCAAGATGAATGACCATAAAACAGAGATCTATCCCACAAAGATTTCCACATGTACTGCAGTGTAGGAGTGTTGCAACAACCTCAACAGAACATTTCATGTTCTCAGGCAACGTAGTGACTCTTCGCTTATTCAAATAACAAAATTTGACTGCTACACCAGTTTTTGAGAAAACATTACTGCTGAATATGACCTTAATGCATTATATAGGGTATGCCTTTCTAAATGATAATATGGGGTCAAGATACGAGAATAACAGTAATAGCATAGATTTCTCAGGGAGTCAGTACAATGACTCTTCATCTTTTCTAACTTAGGCTTTCAGAAATTGTCTCTAGCTCATTCTTGAATTACTATACTCAGAAGTGGATCCAGTATTGCAGCTGAATTGTCTTGCCGGCTCTACCGTCCTGTATATCCCATTAGAAAATTGTGTCCATCCTAATCCCTGCTTGATCAAGCTATACACTTTCAGCAAGTCCTTGCACTACAGACTTTCTGGTGCTAAACAGAAAAGGAACACGCATAAACTACCTGTTTAAGAGGTGACCTGTGCACAGAAGAATAATAGAACGAACCAATTTTGTTCAGGATTTTGATTATTGGTGATGAAAAGTATGTTTAAGGCAGAAGCAAGTGACATAAAACTAGAAAAAGCCGCAGGTCCATTAGATGGGATTAGAATTAAAAGTAGCTTTCATATGGAGTAATATGCTAGAATTTGATAGGCATAAGAATAAGGTATTGCACACAGTCACAACGATCAAGTCCATAGATACGCAGTGAGAACAAATGACACTATTTTTAAAATCCCATTGATTTTGCTGAGATGGTTAATGAAAAATACCTTTGCCATATTTTGTTTCAAATTATATCTTTCAGAAATTTTCTTTTGGTATATGTAGCTTTGAAGTCTCTCTTCGTTTTTTTTTTTTTTTTTTTAATTGGCTCCACACAGTTCTGATGGCAGCACGCCTGACTGGAGCAGGCAGATACTTCACCTACTTCGCTCTATGGAGATGGAGGCAGCAGGTGCGGGAGGGCACTATACATCTGGCTGCCCTCCACTGCTACAGGCAAGCTACTAAGGAATAGGAAATCTGTTTTCCCCATCTGCCATGGATGAGAAGTTCTGGAGAGTAGCTCTGAAAGCATCCAGACTGTTATTAAGCTGACAATACCAGTAAATAAGATGTGCTAGGGTGCCTTTCCCTCCCTGCAGCCATAACTCTCAACCAAATTGCTAAGCTCTCACAAAACACGCAGAGGCATTTCCCAGACTATCCCCAGCCTGTGCTACCCTCCAGCAGTGTCCAGTCACTGTGTGAGAGATGCTGTTCAGCACAGGCTAAAGTTCCGTCCAGGCCATGCTCCCAAATAAACAGCATGGTAAGTGCCGGTGCAAAGCTTGTGCCCTGGCCCTGCTCAGTTTGCAGCTGGTGTGAAGCCCACGAGACAAGTTGGGTTCATGGCTACCATCCAGCGGGGCCAGGAGTGACAAGGACTATAACAGCAGGCCGCAGTGGCCTGATTGTGTGCATTTCCACAGATTTCAACATTTCCAAAATCCAAAGCTTGGTAGCAGTGTAGCTTGCAGAATACACAGTCCTGGTTTTGTTTTTTCTCCTGCGTTAGGACATGAAAGATTTCTGACAAACCTTAAAAATTCTTTTAAATTAAACTTTTAAAGCTGTCTGGGAAGTGATATCAAACAAACTCTGTCAGCTTGTAAGTCCACCTTTCCTCAGCAGGGATCTTTGCTAGATCACATGCACACATATGTACACATCAAAATGATACGTACAAGCAAGTTCAAAGCAGGGATAAAATTGAATAAACTTACACAATATGCAAATGAAAATGTGGTTCTTTCTTCCCAGCAAATGGCTTGTTGTGTGGCTTTATCAGCTAAAGCAAATACCTGCTATATCTTCTGCAATACATGCAACTTTCTTATTGCTAATACTCTGCAACTCTCCACTTGGTGTGAACAATATAAGGGTTTCAATGACTGTCAGAAACAAAGAAAAGTCTTAACTACATACCACAGTTGTCTTCATCTGCGTGATTCCCACAGTCATCCTCACCATTACAGTGAAGTTGTTGGGGCAAGCACTTTGTGATGTTGCCACATGGAAAATAGCCCAGGGGGCAGGTGACACCGTCTCCAGAAACATAATCTTCCAAAGAGTCACGAATGACTAAATAGAGGCAGAAAGAATATGCTTACTTTAAGATATACTCTTAATGCTTAAAGATTGTTGAGATTATGCTTTTACAAATACTCATTTGCATTTGAATATCAAGTGATAAATACATATTAGTTCATTGGACATGCAATTACAAGAGTATATTAAATACTGTTAACTTGGCAAGAAACATTTATATCATAAGCTAATTAAAATTTGCTTTGATATAAAGCAACCAGGTAATTCCTACCCACACATCCTAGTAATAAGATGGAAATGCTAATCATAAGACAAATGACCTAAGGACACTATTTAAAAGGATAGTTTCTCTTTGCACTATAAATTAATTTATTATAGCAATGTGCCAGATAAGCTATGTAGATATGGATTATATTAATTTGTGCTGAAATTTCAGACCCAGATAGATAAGTCCTTTTTATACAGAATCAGAATTATATGTATCTTAAATGTATCCTAATTTTAAAGTAATTACTGGATGTAAACTGATCAAGGATCAAAGAACAAGGAAAGTAAGCTCAAATCTGGTGCATAGTTTTATAGTTTTGCTAAGAATGACAGAGATCCTTTTTTTTTTTTTGCTAAGCCCACATCTCATTGGAAGTCAAGTCAAAGAATACAGGGACCTCATTCAAGTAGAAGTGAAGGAAAAGGTAGAGGGATGCTGATGATGGACAGCCAGGCAGCTGGAGGACTCAGTAACTGGGTTCTGCCGGTCCTCCATTCCTCAGCTGTCTGTACTACAGCAGCTGCAGTTCCCCACATCTGCAGATGCACGATGCCTTATCAGCCCCTTCAGTGCACCTGAGGAACAAATTCTGCTGCCACCAACAAATTTTTCCAGGATAAGCACGACTGGTCTAACAGACTGCTTTTGTAATGATTTGCGGAGTGCCAGTTCAAATTTCCTTATGTACAAGATCAACTTCTTTCCATGAGCACGCAACGTAGAGAGTTTTAAAGTACTCTAGAATGCAACTGGTTCAGTTTCCAATATATTGAAAAGACACAAAAGCATCAGCAGCCCACAATGTTACCTAGCTCTCTTCCCACTCCCAGAGCTTCAGCAAGCCTACCTGGTGAAGTACCATTCTGCAAAGGTCTGCTAATTTAATTTTTGAAGTACTTTCAAAAAAAATATATCAGATAGTCATTATAGCTAATATTTGACTTAGTGGATGCTGTAACAAAAGGATTCAAGTTCCATACAAATTATATTTTAAGTTTCATTGCTGTCTTAAAGCACTTGAAATACTCTATACAAAGTTCACTAACTGTGATGGGATGCTTGGTTCAGAAGTGGCAATATACTATCTGAACATGCAACTATTTTTCCAGGCTATTTTCATAAGACAAAATACGAATCTTTTATGCAACTTTAGCAAGTTTTATGCAGTTTAACAAGGAACATGTTATTATACAGCATCCAATTTTAGTCCTCATTTTTCTCCTCGACTAAGGGAATCACCTGAAAGTGAATTAAGTACTTCAAATTCATAAGAAATCTCTTCCGGAAGAACTTTGAGCTGTTAAACCCTTGACAATGCTTACATCTGTTGAAGACTGAAATGTAGGAGCAGTATCAGGAGGAAATTCTGAGATAAATATTTTGTTATTCACATATTCACAGAGTTGTCTTTGCCATTAGAAGCATCCTGCATTGAAAGCCACATATTCCAGCTAACAATCGCTGTATGGTTTTGAAAAACTGATTTGCTTTTATGCACCACTCTATAACTTCTGTAATGGCTCAAATGGACTTTTCCTTTAGGTCCCTATCCCTCCTATATATAAAGATAAGGCTATATTCTAATCCCAGCATCAATTCACTCTTGCGCTTTGTTCTGTGCTGTTCCGTGCTCATGTTCATAATGTTTTGTTTAACTCATTCCACCCAACAATAAATATCAAAAAATCTTATGCAATCTCATGATTTAGTATCAAGCAAACAGACGTGTGGCACTTAGTGCCTAAATTCTCATGCTGCCAAAAGATAAAAATCACAGACAACTGAGGCTCCCTTCAGCGCAGTTATCTGTCACAATCTGAGCAACTGAGATACCTGGTAAGAAACACCAATGTGGAAAAAACAAAAAGAAGTGGGAAGAAAAAAAAATAAAAAAAAGCAAACCTTCTGCGTTTTGTCAAGCTTTTTTCACTACACACCAGAGACAAATTCAGACTGAGCTGAACATTGCACTTAATGGGGTTGATGTCGTCTATACAGTGTAAAATACAAACTATGGCATTTATCTTCTCACAGCAGTTTTTAATGGACTTTCATATTTTCCAGAAGGTATTATTTAATTAAATAGTATTAACTCCTGAACTAATTAATGAATTTACTGTCTGTCACTGTTCAAAAATAATTCTCTGTGAAGGAGTAAACACAGTGAGGGATTATGTAATTTTATGAATTCTCTGTAAATTCAAAGCCTTGATGATACCTATTCTGAATCTCTGAATCACGTGTTTTGTGCTACAGAGGATTAGTCTGGCATGTAAATATCTGGGAAAGATGACATCAAGGCATCAACATTTAACAACGTGATCCTAGTCTAATCATTGAAAGTCCTGGTCTTTGTCCAATGACTTGTTAACATCATTTTGTTTATGCAAAAAAGACAGAAGTTTGAACCCTGCAGACCACAGGAGATTTATGAATGGAAAACCCCCAAGCCTCTGGGGAAATATTTGGCAAAGTTGACAAAGGTAGGTAGGAGGTAAGAAAGTAAAATTTGCTGTAAAATGCGAGACAATATTCAAATGTTTATCTTTTGGATTAAGGAAATTAAAATGGTGTTTTATATGTGAGGAAAATAAAGATAGCACTGCAACAACAGCAGCAAAAAACTATGCTTCTTATTTTGCAAATACAGACTGCTCTGACACTGGAGTTTATCATGTCAAGAAAATGATCTATCGTACTAACTTTATCATGCAGTATTAAAGGTTTTTACTACCTGTTACTGATTTTCCAATATGAGAAAATTGAACCACTCTTCTGATATCCCATGTTTCATTGTCCTGTCTTTTTTAGCAGCTAAACTTCCTGATAGAATAACATTAAAATTATTGATTAATGATTATTTCATCACGTCACTGGCTGCTTCACATTGGTTAAATCAAAAAAGAAAAAAGTTATGTATTCGTTCTAGGTTATGACTCTGCTGCATACGTGTATCAAGCTTCAAAGGTACCCCTGTTGTTTTATAGGTTCTCATTCGCATCCAGGACAGAACCTCTCAGCTTTGCTTCTTCTTACAGCCAAGCTAGCACTGTAAGAGCACGAGACCCCCTATAACACAAAAGACATGCCATCAGCAAAGCATGTAAACAATGAACTTGAGCCTTAATACGGCTTGAAAAATATAAACGATTTGTGTTTTATAATAAGTAAGTTTGGGCCAATATTGTTATGTTCTATAGCTGACAGAAAAAGACTGACGTCCTTCAGAGAGATGGCAAGGAGTGCAGTAGACAAATAGATAAAGGAAGACTAAAAATTTTAAATGTGTATAAAGAATTTAACTACAAAGGTAAAAGCAAGAGAAAAGGAGGAACTCAGGACAGATTTGTTTAGGCCTCAATAGTGAGGATGAAAAGTACACATCCGCAACCGACTTGATTGCATCACAAGGATTGCTTTCACAGGTATTCCAAGCAAAAAAAAAATCTCTTCTTTGCATATATCGTTCATAAAATCACCTCCTGCCTTCCCAGTGACAGAGAATTTCACATATTTCAGCTATACTGTATCAGCATTTTCTTTTCCTCAAAATGATCAGAGTAAATATTAAAATATTTGCAATGTTTCTAGAACAAATGGAAAAGACATAGGTGAAGTTATATCAACACAAATGGCAAAAACAGAAACAAGCTGACAAGATGCTTGCCGTCTCATTACACAGTAATGTTCCACCAGCCAGTGCATGTTCAAGATTCTGCAAATCAGAATCTGTTTCTGACTCTCACATACTTTGCGTTCCCATTCCTCTCCCCCGCTCCTCAAACCCATTTCTTCTCAAACTTTCATAAAGAAAACAAGAATTCATGTCATGCACTTTTTAAGCTTGTCCAGATCTGCTGCTTTGATGCACTTATTGCTAAGACACTCATCTGTGATCTCTCCTCTAGCTTGAAGGACGTAGATAACTCTTCTCCTCTTGGTCTTTAAAATGAGACTAATTTAACACTGCCCAAGATTTCCTTTTTTAAAGGAATAAGCAAAAGTTGGCTTGTCATCTAGTGTAAGATGACAAAACTGTCTCCTCTAGACATGCATAATCACTGGGGGAAGACCATGACAGCCCCTCTTTAAGTTCTCATATGAAGAAATTGAGAGAAAATATATTTGGAAAAGCTGAGAACAATATTCCCAGGAGAACACAGCTTTCCGTCGAACTGATTCATCTAGCTCACTATTTTTGTGCATTCTTTTAAAAAAAGTGCACGAAGTCTTGAAAACAGGTAATGGGTCACTAATAGTATTTGAGAAGCCAAATAAGAAACGTGCACCAGAAGAACAAGAAGTTAAAACAGTCACTCATAGCTTCCATAAAAAAAGTGAGTACGACTCAGTCATGGAAAAAAGACTGGGCTGATTAGCCAGAGCAGTTTAACCATCAAAGCAGCATGACTCACTGCGTGGTACTTGCTAGTCACGTGAGTCTCAGCTGTATTGATACAGGTTCAAATACGGGCATATCCTACTATCAGGAAAATATGTCCGTATTTTCCAAAATTATAATCAGATGAAGACCCACTGTAAGGAGTCCAAAATGAGTCTTAAATGCCATCAGCCAAGTAAGCTAATGTGTTTTTCTTCACTTTGAATAAGTTATCAGTTTGAAAGTGTGGAGGTTGAGGAAATGCAACTATTTTTAAAAAGTTTGAAAATATTACGAGGACTGAGGAAAGATAGTGGCACTGAAGAATCCACTCTGTACTTACTATCATAGAAAGTTATTTTACCTACAAAAACCCTGGTTTTTCAAAGAGACCAATGTAAATTTATCAGATGGTGAGGCTTTTTTTTCCCCCTCATAACCTAATTTAATTGCTACTAGTACTGTACGTCAAGACACAGTTGCAAATGGGCTAGTGCAAGAGAAATCTGAACATTTTAGTTTGAAATAGCTGTTTTGAAACAGAATATTTTCTTCAACTAAAACAGAAGGAGTCAACAAAGAAAATGTTAAAGTTGAAATTGATCTTGTCTGTCATTTTTGTGCTAGCCTGAACACTTCAAGATGACAGGAGATCAAAAAATTTCTTTTCTGCTGAAAGTTATTTGAAGGGCCCGTGAACTGGCTTTCAAAAACCTTTAGCATGATATAGAGGAGGAGGGCTCATAGGGCTAACTGTTCTTTTCAAGGATAAATCATCAGAATAAGGTTATAAAACAAGTTTATAACTGAGTTCCTTCAGCTTAAAAACTGGGTAGTTGATAATTGGCAAAGAATAGTAATGACAAGTTGTTGACCAGCTGTAGTCAGAAGCAGTTGAATCGCTATATGGCAGGAAAAAAAGATACGAGAAGATCTTACAAAGACAATAGCTGCTTTTTTTTTTTTTTAAATGAACTGTTGTCTGAATTTGTTCATCACAATAATATCTAGAAGTGAATGATGTCTAATTAATTATTTGCTGCAAATTATTCAGCTTCTTCCCACTAAACAAGGACATTTTTGAACAATTTATGGTAAAGACTATCCTGAAGCTGGACTAGCTTCATCCTAAATAAAAGTATACAAATGTTAATTTTTTTTTTTTTAACTTAAAACAGCTTTGTCAGTGGGAATGCATTTTTTCCAGCATCTAATTTTAAAAAGGCTCTCCTAAAGTTGATACTTCTTTTAGGAAAAGCTTACTAGTGATTTCTGTCAATGTGTGATGGGAATCCCATCCTATGAAAATTTTAGCTATTAACAAAAAAAAAACTTGTCAATGAGTAATTATTAAAAACAGACTATTTGCATACAAGAATAAAAAACAGTTTACACACTTGAACTTGAATGCTGTTAATGCATGCACTTGGAGTAACCCCCCTGGGCACAAATCGTAGACCAATATATACCCTGTATATCTTCTAGTGACAATGCACACTTTAATCCTGGAGGCAAAACATCAGTGGCTTAAAAGATTTCTACATCTGTACAGGATCTCCACAGGAATAATCATCAAATTGTTACCTAATAATCAAACTGTTGCCTTTTCTGTAATTTACTTCTCTTCTGCTTTGCTAATGGTTCAGCCCTGATGTCTATATTCAGAATCTCAGACGGCTGCAACAATTCCAGTTCTAAAACCCTAGTCATTTTTTATGTTTTGGCTATTGCTACCAGAACTACATTTTTCTGTTGCATTGCACTACATTTATGTTTACTTGACCGTATCAGATGTCATTCTAGGAATGTGTAGTACCTGAACTACACACATGAGTTTACAACTAATTGTATAAAACATTTGCTTTCACTAAACACAATATGGAGCAAAGGAACTTAGCAAAAAAGATGCATATACTATGACTGCCCATTTTGCATGCCAACCTGGTCATTATCTTCAATTTTAATTTTATATTGTATCTTTGTCTTGCTGTGCATTTCAAAATGCCTTCATTTCAGGAGCAGTCTTCAAAGCACAAAATTTGCACCATCTTTTGCAAAATATGGACTCCAATCTCATAGCAACATTACTAAAGATAGTTATCAATTATGCCACAGATAATTCAGTCTAATTAATCCAGCTATAGCACTGGAAGATCCTCTTTGTCTAACTGCCAGATAAATCAGCTCCAGGGCCAGAAGCTGCAAGCAGAGCAATTCAGAGCGGTCACATGGCACCTCGCCAGAGGATTTGGCTCTACACCTTTTATTAATTTGTCTTTTTGTTCTGCTTACACAGAACTTAGAATAAAAGGACTCTGATGCATAGAAAAGAGCTTAAAAAGCTACTATTATCTGAAAAAAGTCCCAATACATAGTATAATAATTTTTATCTGCAAACTCAAATTTTTTAAGGCATTCCCACAGGACGAAGGTTCAGCACAATGTCTGACAAAGACACAAATTCACGAGCAGAGATAAACCTCTCTGTCTCTCCTCTTTCTCTCTTCTTCCTCTCCCCAAATATACAGAATTGAAACGATGTCTGACTATTATTTTGGTAGAAAATAAGTTCTCTCTCTGTTTTCTGACATCGTTTCCAAGGTAGGCTTTCATTTGCCCTATCTTTTTTTTTTTTTTTTGCATTGGTATAACTCCTTTGGTGTCACTAATTTCTATTTCACGCTGGTGCGATATCAAGTCTAAAGCTGGACACATGAAACACTAGGGTTCTGTTTGAGTTGCTTTAGGCCTAGAATAAAAATGGAGGTACCAATGTGAGTGTACTAAATATACTGGCCAGTAGTACCATCCCACCTGAAAGGCCCAGAAAGGCATTAGTCACCCATCAGAAACAAGGAAAACTCCCCTCTCAGAGACTGATTCTACCTCACAGCCACTGAGGAGCAGGCTTGGGTTGGTTCTTCAAGGCCAAAAGATAGGAGAAATCTGTTTCAAATAATCACTTTTTCCTCTTTTGCAACACCTCATTTATAAGAGTTAACGATTTAAAGACTTACGTAAAAGAAAAAAAAAAAAAAAGATCTCTGAGCCTTCACACCAGGAAGAATGTTTTTGATACTTTGTAATGCCAGGAAAAAAGCTTCTTATTTAGCAGTATTTTTTCCTAACTCGTAATATGCCTAGTAGTATGCTAATGAAGTTTTTTTGTTTATCTCAGCAATCAAGTAATTTAAAGTGTAATTTTAAATTACAAGAACACTTGGTTATAAATAAATTAGTGTCCCTCAAGCAAGAATCATTCATGACATCTGGATAACCAGCACTCTGAATTTAAATACATAATGACAAAGACGAGGGATTACTGTAAAGAAGTTTGCTTCAGACTCATTGCTTTGTGCAAGTTAACCTGATCAGCCATAAGTAACTGTAAAGCAAACAAAAGTGAAACACTGATTAGTGGAAACTGAACTATTCAAATTAACAAATAACAGATGTTTGTAATAGATCTCTTAAGTTTCCATAAAGAAAAGGCAGCTTTAGTTGATTTTCATGAAACTGTCGTACACAGGAGAGAAGTTTGTGTACATGTGTACTCATGCATCCATGCGTGCATGGAAGAAGGAAGAAATCTGGGAGCTAAAGGAAAAGTACTCATAGCGTAGAGAGAAAGCTGCAACAAAAAAAGGGAATGAAATTAGAAATGCAATGAACAGGGAGATTACTTGCTGCTATTCTACTTGTGTGATGGTCTGAGAATCCATTATTTGTAAATGAGCAGAATAGCAAAGAATTATGTGGCTGTCATTAACTACTCCTCATAACGGAAAACTGTCTATGAGGTCTTAACATTTTGCATAACCTCTTAGGTCAAAATGGGCNTGAGAACAGCCAGCCTGACTGTGGGCTAAGGAAAAGAACCCAAGGAGGGGCGGTGGGAGATTTAATTTTCCTCTTTCTCCATCTCTTATAGTTCTTTAGTCCCTTATTTTGCTACATTGTGGCTTGAACTAAGAAAGCTGCACATCAGCCACAATTTCAGAAGCCACAATACTTTTCGTCTTTCCTCAAGTAATACTACCCTAAATAAATCCTTGTAAAATAGATTTAGTAATTTAGGTAAGATTCAGGTAAGCTTTCACTATCTAGAACTGCAGAGAGTGAGAGGGCAAAAAAAGAATGTTTTGGGAGTCTTATGCAAAGCATTTGAAATATGAAACAGTCTGTTTTTTTTATCCCTTGTGCCTTTAATAAAAGCTAAAAGGATTTTAATGATAGTTCTTACAATGGAATTAAGCCAGCATAACTTAAAATGAAGTTCTGAAGCATACTTAAGGCTAATTTTGTAACAATAAAAACATATTCTTTCTTGATGAGCCTGAGACAGGATTATCTGATAAACGTTATTTATTCACATACTTTTGTTACTAATAACAATTTATAACTATTAAGAATTCAAATTTAATATAGAACTACAAGTTCAGATTTAGGAGGTTGCTGTGCCCTATAAATCTATGCTATTCCATTCTCCTAAAGCTTTATAAAAATGGAATTCTCATTTGTTCTGTTTTGAAGTAAAACAAATTGAAAATATTTTGGGGAATTTGTCTTTTAAGAGTTCATGGGACTACTTTGAGAAAAATAAGTTTGGGGACACTGTGCTTAAATAAATGAATTATTCTTGGATTCTAGCCCATGAATATTTGGTTCAATTTAAAAATAACACAATATCTACTATATTTTATTATGAGTAAACATCACTCACCACTATTAGTGGTGACACTCCAGTTAAAGTGCTATAAATCAGAAATTATCTCAAGCTCATAGGATTTCTGAATTTAAGAAAGTCAATAGTGTTAGCTAGTTGAAAAGTTATCAGAGCCATCTGTCTTATTTCTTCTTTTGCAGACTATGTAAAAATGTGCGTGCAGATTAAGATTTACAAATTTCAAGATTAACCTTTAGATTATATAAAATCATAATGTAAGTAGAGAAATGCTGCATTAGCAGCACACAGGTGTAAGTTACATGGACATCAATTGTCCACAATGAAGTTAGAAAAGATAACGAGAAACTGCACTCAGAAGTCTGTCTCCATTTTAGATGCAGTTTGGCAAAATAGCACATTTGCATGGACTCCTGATAGATTTAGTTTCCACACTGCCTGTACCTCCTCCTCTCCCTCTCGGCCCCAGTCTAGCTAAATCAACACATTATGATGCCCTTTCCTGACACCGAATGTTTTCTCATTGTCAACACAACTGAAAGCATGCTCTGTGAAGCAGCTCAAGTTAGAGCAGTACTATCACGGTCCATCTCTAGCATGGCACACGAGGCAGGAGACAGGGCTGGGGGGAGGAGAGGCTTGTTCTGACCGTGATCTGCTGTGCCACCCTGATCCCATGACACCTTTCTGCCGGGTCTCTTCGCCCCACATCTGACTTGCCTGCGTGGAGAGCAGGCTTTCTGGGGCATGGCATTCAGAAGGGTGCCTGGAAAAAGGCAGCGCTGGTCTCAGCAGGGATTGTCTCACCAGTGCAATAGCCATATCACACCATTAGAAAAGGGACTGAGAAGGCAGAGTACGGGAACACAGCTTTTGCCAAAGGCTTTGTGTAGCTAAATGCTTTGGCAGACATCTCAAATCACAGGCAACAGGACGTGAAAGGAAATTTATCATCTAAAATCAATGTCTCTGTATACAGGATTACTTTTATTGTCTATCATGTTAAGGACAGTACCATATATTTATCTATTTATTTCAAACTGGAAGACCTTAAGTGCATTTGACCTATACTATTACCCATAGTCTATCCAGTGAAGACGTTAAGTCTTTTTTAACTCCTAATGCTTCCTTACGTAAAACATACAGAATATTGCTGGATATGTCTGGAGAGTAAATGCTAAAACCTCACACCTAAAATGGAGAATTTTTGTTATGATACATTGTTTCAAGGAGGAGTTAATTCCTAAATAGATTTTTTTGTTTTACTAAAGATCTCACTCTGGCCACATTTATGTTTTATAGATTGAATATGGCAGTTGTATCAGTAATAATATATTTGTAACTTATGAGATCACATTCCAGTACTTAAAATAATTGTTGACAGGACAGACTAGTAAAATCAAATCCTTTGTAACTGGGTAATATTTAAAAAATATCTTTTGGATTCTCCAAAGCTGCAGATCCACAGGTACAAGAACTATTTCTCTGCGTGAGAAACCAACCTGGCTAGAATATGATATGAAAATAGTGAACATGTAAATGAAAGATTTAAAAAGAAAAAAAAATGAAGATAAAAATCAATCAGTGGCAAAACCTAAAAGTATCTAGATAGGAATGCTAGAGAAGTCATCAGTACATAAAAAATAACTTTCTTTCTGAAATGTATTAGGAAAAGAAAAACCCCACATGGTGTGTAAGCCTTAGGAGTGTAGAAAAGTTGAACTGTTCGATACCCATTTCTGACATGTATTTGGAAAGAAGGAAGTGGTTGTATTCTTTCTGCATGATGCTGAAAATCTATACCAGAGATAAAGCAGCATTTCTAAGTGAAAATATTTTCAAACCAGACATAGTAGGGATTTGAAAGGAATTAGTTGAGAAACACTTTGAAACTAATGTTCTTAAATGACAAGTTTTGAAATCTGAAGAAAATACCGGAAGACTAGAGGCTTGCAGCACTACATGAATACAAGAAAAGTCTCTGCAAATCAGTGTCTATAGCTCCTAGGTAAAACTTCATAACAGTTAATTCACATGTCTTAACATGGAATTGGAGACTGGAAAACAATGTGAGGAAGTATACTTTCATGTTAGATAGGCCTTCTTGAATA
Organism: Chauna torquata; assembly: GCA_013399475.1. NCBI lineage: Eukaryota > Metazoa > Chordata > Aves > Anseriformes > Anhimidae > Chauna > Chauna torquata. The sequence continues at coordinate 68,631 of VXAL01016730.1, forward strand.
AATTCCTAAAAATGCAATCATCTTTGTCAACCATATTACTATTAACTTACCCAGACTAGTCAAGATATTTGACCTACAACCACACGGCTTTTAGATTCACTAATGTAGCCCTTCTCAACTCCCCCCAGTACAGCACAAACTTGTGATCTAACTTTGTTGTGGCCAACAAGTTTAATGAAATGATGCTGTTCTCAGTAGCTGATTCCAAAGAGGGAGGGAGGGAGGTACAGGTCTAATGCAAACAGAACTATTTTTAGCTTTTTTTTTTTTTTTTTTTAATAAAACTGCAATTGCAGAACAGGACAAAGTGAACCAGAAAATAAGTATAAATTGCTAACTAAAAAGCAAACAAACAAACACCTTTCCAAGCACTGTGCCTGTTCCCCCCACTGCATTGACAATCACATCTGTAATGAGAGAAAGACTGTTCTGCCAGGTCAATGAGTGTTGTAATTTTCTCTGCAGAACGAAAGAGAAATAGGCAGTGTTCGTCTGTTCACGTGCTTCGATAGATCTATGCTGATCTTCAAGTCTCGGTCACCTTATGGCCTCTGCCACTCTTAGTGCCAGGCTATAGAGGCACTTCCTCTCTGCCAGGGAAAAACAATTACTTTACTGAGAATAAACATTTTGACCAAATAAAGCCTTCAGGTTTGCTACAGAGTACACAGGGGAACACAATGGCGTATGATATAAAGGACTGGGTGATTCAATGTCCTCTTCAGATAAGCTCTACTCAGTGATTTCATGTGCACTAGTCCCACAGGATCAGTGGGGGATCACCCTCCCCGCTGTGTGGGCACCTTCAGGGTCTACAGGGACATCTTGCCCTCCCAGGGCTGGCTCCCTCCACCAGGCCACAGCTGATGGCTGCAGAGACCCTTTCAAACCCATGCTTTCCTAAGAGTCATTCTTCCTGGTATCTGTACCTTGACCTGTCATACAGGTCAACCATACGCTGGATCCTCCACAGGTATTGAGGGCAACACAATAGGTAGGGAGCATAAAAGTGAGTATTACTTCTTTGCATGTACAAAGTCACATTGTACATTGTCTTGCTGGCTTGACACACTTTCCAAACTATCTTGTGTTTTTTTTCCCCTGATAGGAACTATGTGCAAACATCAGTTATTAGCATACTTTCAAATTCTGTCCTATGTTTAAATTTCCTATATTTCTGCAAATGCACCTCCACATAATAGTGCTGGTGTTTTACCTTCACTTTGATTAGCCTTCTAACAGATTACTGACATCCTGATGCTGAGTCTGCTGTCTAACCACGTGTAACTTACAATATTAAATTCCTCATCAGTTCAGTTGTACAGCTACAATAATTAGACTTCCCTTTTTCAAGTCCCCATAGATTGCTTTAGATTACAGTTTAGAATAAGGCATTATTATTCAGATTACCGAGACATTGACATATGTATGGCAAATGTTGCTGCTAATTTTAGGTTTCAGAATCAGCTTCATAGATTACTTAAAGCACAGCTTTCACAGATTTCAGTGGCAGCTGTGAAACGATCACTGCTACATCAGGATTATCAAGCCAACAACTAGAAAACCTTACATATAGTTATTATCCATTTACGAAGCATTTAGAGCATCCCTGTTGGGAGCAAGAAACAGGAAGAGAAATCAGTTTTCCACAGAAGAGTTTGGTTGCCTTCATCACATGGACATCATTTTGTAATCTCCAGCCTCATTCACAATTTATCATTCTCTTCTGCTACAAATTAATGTGGTCACACAGACAGCATAATTCACTATACATTTCTGACTCATTCTTCGAGTGCAGTCCGCAAAGCACAAATTTTTGGGAAGCTACAGCATGACGAAAATGTACTATGTGCAAATAGGCTAAATTAAGTTTAGGAATCAAGATGAATGATGCAAACACTGAGCTTGCAAAATTAATAATGTTATTTGATGTAGGTAATATCCTGGACTCTTTTAAGAGGAAATTAGTATTCCTCCCACATTTCATAACATGCCACCACACTGCATCACTAGTTCAGAACCTTTAGCTCTCCAGACCTGAAAGCATTAATTACTGGCCTGTGAGCAGAGGTGTTATGCAGGAGGTGGAGACATTTGCAATGAGACAGTAAGCAATGAGATAATCTTGAGCTTTCTTCCAGGCTTTGTAGCAGAGTGCTCACCCCATCAAGCACAGCTCCTTTTTCCTCTCAGTCTCATCTTTTCCTTGCCCTGGCTGCTTACCCCACTTCCATGTTTTCTTGCCTAATCACTACCTACTTCTCCTCTCATCTCCTTCTGTCAGCATGGGTCCTACTTCCAGTCTCACCACCTTCTGACCTTGTTCTTCAGGCACTCGTCTCCTCTCTGAGCTTCTTGTCCTTTCCTTTAATTAAATCACTGTTCCCTGCTGGCTCCCTTTCACACTGCCCTTTCCTCAGTCTCTGCGTTCTCAGACTTAGAGCCTTTCTGGTTTCCATTTTCCCTTTCAAAGTAGTGTTAGCCTTTCGCCTCACTTCTCTGCTCCTTTGTTCCACCTCCCTCTCCTTTTAGCCTCTACTTTAAGTCTCCTCGCTCAGACCTTCCCAATACATTTACACCTTTTCTGTCTTGCACAACCACAATGACTTCCTGATTCTCTCAGTTTGTTACAACCCCACCACCTTGAACAAGCCATTTCAAGGTCTGATTTGAAGGCTTCAAAGAATAGGGCACACGGCACTACCAGGAAACCCTCCCTGAGATCTCTGGTGGCAGTTCCTCTGACAACCTTCGCACTGGTCTCCAGCATTAAGGAAAATCTATTGGAGAAGGTTCATTTTTACACAATGGCAACTAGGCTTGAATAGGCTCATTCTCTCTAGCAAGGATGGTCTGCAAGAGCACCATCTCTCAGGGATTTTGTAGGGGAATACTGCAGAAACCCTTATTATTTTAAGAAAAGTTATTTTCTACTGCAATCACTAAAGAAAGTGTATATTTTCAGAATTTTTAGGTTCTGAGTGATTACAAAGCATCAGAGAAAGTACCTGTGCACATAAAAAGATTCGGTATCCTCACTCATGCTGTGCAGATGGTGCACTGGCAATTTGCTTTGCACAGAAAGTTATTGTATTCAGATGTGGACTTTGCTTAGCAAGCACTGAATGTTGAAATTTCTAGTAATAGAGGTGCAGAAATCTTTATAGTAGGCATGTCATTTCTCCATGTTCTGTAGAGAAAGTTAAAGGTACACTTTGGTACTAGACTATTCCCCTCCCAAACAAATTTCAGGCACCTGATTGAAAGCAAAATGTATGATATTTGCTTAACAGAAGATTTCCAGAACCACTCAACATAGGTTAAGTATTAATTCCTCGTTTTCTAAAAAACTCAAGTGATTTTAGTAAAGTTTTACGTGTCTTTTTGCTCATGGTGGAAAAAAAATCCACACTGCGTGTTAAATTTCAGAGCAAACGGTTAAATCCTGGTAGGGTTGCTGTAAACAATTAACATAGGTTTGCAAGTTGGGTAGCCCTGAGTGTTATTAATGGAGAGATGCAGGCAGCCTTGCCCACACAGCAGTTGCAGGCAGACCAGCCTGTGCAGACAATAATGTTCTAACATTCAGAACTTCACTTTGTCATTGTGTAGACTTTGCACTACCCTCTAACTGAAAAGTAGAGGAAATTTTGCTCAGGAAAGCTTGTCTTTATCCCTGATTTTCTGTATAGATATTCTTTTTCATTATACACATTGATATACAAGAAGCACATTATTCTTCTAACCACAAAGCCAGTGGCATTAATGCTCAAGTTAAGTGAAAGCAAAGAGAAGTTAACCAAAAATTATTATTACACAGTGATAACTAGAGCTTGTGCAATGGCTGAAGTAATTTCACTTTCCTATTTACAGATCTGGAAGTGGTCTTAAAATTTGTTACAAAAGATGTAAACATGAGCACTATCCTGCATGATCATAAGCACACACTTTTCCAGATGATTTGGGATGGTCTCTGTCCCACATTCGACAGAAAGCATTTGGTGTAAGAGATCTTGGCCTTGAAAACAGCTGTCGTGCACGAAGCACAAAAAGGGCTAACAAGTTTCAGATGGTTTTAAGAAAGTTTTCCTCATCATTTTGAAATGAGGGTAAGGAAAGGGAAAGGAAAAATAAAAAAAGGAAGATCAGGAAGAAGAGAAGAATGGAGAATTGTAGACATAAGCAGAAACAGGATTGGAAAATTTCAGGCAGGGGCACAGAGCATACAGACAGACACATAGTAACCATCCCTTTTGCAATTCACTTTGAACAGTTTTAAATACTAACGTTCTTGAATTGTTCTTAATGGTTGATAAATGAATTGTTTGATGGTCTGTCAGTTAACAGCCAGAGTCTAGGAGGACAGACTAGTTTTTGTCCCCAGAAAGAGAGTCCCCAGAGACTGTAAAGACACACACCTGCACTATGGTCATCGTGGTGATTACAGCTGATTCTTTTACTAACAGGGAAGATGCGGCAGCATGCAGCACAGGGCCAGCCATGTGCCTAAGCAGCCCGCTAGCTTCGCAAGGGGAGCCAGCAGCCAGGCAGGTGTTTGTCCTAACTACCCATATCATGCTGTCAGCTCCAGAACCTGACCCTGAAATTTACCTTTCGCCATGGTACAATTGATACTGTTGCACTGGAAAAGACCATGGCATAGATGCCGCTTTGTTTTCAAAGAAAATCCTCTACGTGACAGAGTATAGTCCACATGGGACTATACTGCAGTCAGGCAGCTGCCAAGAGTTGCTGGTATATAAAAAGCTACATTTCCACTAGTTGTTTGCCTTATTTGTTTTTTCCTTAGCTCTTTTTATGAGGGATGAAAAGTTTTCACATAAAAAGATTTAATGAAGAACTTAAAAGAGCAGGTAAGATAAAGCAGCTATTGGAGTTATTTGGTGCAACTGTAGCTGCTGAATGGTAAACACTAAGCAGACATGAATGGATATGGGCGCGTCAGGCACGAGTAACTTTTGTAGATAGTTATTTCTCATTTTACTTATTTAGGAGCATCTGTGAGTTGTGGAAATTAAAACAAATTGAATAAATAATCTCTGAAACTGAACTTCTAGCAGTCTATAAACCACAAATTCAAATTCTAAGCACAACCGTACTTGCTTCAGAAGTGTTTGTTTTAATATCAGCTAAAGACTTGAGCAAAGTTTAAATCCATGCGTGGATGAGATCAGCTGACTTGTAAATGTGGTTACAGTTCAGATTGCTGGCCAAAACTCTGGAAGGCAGCGAAGCAATGAGCTGTGCTTCGAGTGAGTCTAGAAGTAGCACTAAACAGCAAGTAATTCTGGTGCAAAATAGAGCACTAACAGGGAGCAGGGACTCCAGGCATGCACACTCTTTAATCTGTGACTGCACTGCTTTTCTATCTAACAAATCTAGATGAGCCATGCAGTTTTCTTCTGTGGTTATAATACGCTATTATATGATAAGCCAATAAACAGCTAAAAAGGTAACGGCTATCATAACTACAATACTAGAAGGCCTGTAGTCATTCACAGTCTCCATCTGCAACCCTATTTTGCAATACGTTTTAATATATTTCAATAGGTTCTATAAATTCTACAGCTGAGATGAATTTAATGCACCAGAAACTATGCCACCAATAATTTGCACATCTTGTATGAACATCTCAACACTTTCCTGTTTTGATGAAGAAACAGCAAAGCGAAAGGCTTAATTTGTGTGAAATTCTTTTGCTTTTATTCTGCATAACTTGAAGTACTATCTTTACGTTTTAGCTTACTGCTCATGGATAACACAGATGCGTATGAAGCCTTACTTTGCTCAGAGGCTCGTTAAGATCTCATTATCATAGCCTGCTTAATTCCAAATACATTCGTATCACTGTTTTTTCATGCTTGCAGCTCACGTATTATGTATTCCTCCAAAACATAATAGAACTGCTTAGAGTTATTCCACAGACTTAACTGAGCTTTGCAACCATAATAAAACTGTAAGTGGGGCTCTATTTCCCACTCGCAATGAGGGCAATGTCCCTTATAAATCTTATGTTACATAGCACAGTATGTACAGGTAAACAGAAACAGGTTTAGTTTAAAAGCAACAGAGAGCCAGTTGTTGTTCAATACAAAAGAAGGTGGCAGAATTCAACCTTACACTATTAGCTACCTTTTGGAAAATCAACTAATTTGTTAAAGTATTTAAGCTACAAATTTACCAGAACATTTTAGTATTTAAAGTTTGCTTGTTGTTGTACTATTTAATATAAAAATTACAACTAAATGAAATGATAGTCAGTACAAAAATCCAATGTGTGGATCTGTATTAGCAGCTGCACAGGGTCGGCTTTACCCAAGTACAAAATAGCACTTACAAACGGGGTACTCAGCTGGAATGAAGAAAACATTACTAAAGCAAGCAGAAGGTCAGGTGAAACTCCCACCACACTGAAGTGATTTGCATCTGAAGGAAAACTGAAATTTAGTTCAGTCTACATCTTGTGTACTACAGTGCTTATCATGCCAAATCAGATAGTAAAAATACCTGCTGCCTCAACTACCTGAACCTACTTTTCAAGAACTACCAATTCCAGTAGCACTGCACAGTATCACTACAAACCACTGAATGAAGTCTAAAACGTGGATTTCAAGGCATCTGAAATGAGTTGGTTCTATAGGTACCTTGATAAATATTTACAGCAAATATTTATGCAGTTTAAACCATTTCTTATTTTTGAATTTCAGCTCATAACTATTAATAGCAACTCTCAAAGCAATAAATGCAAAAATATTTGATCCTTACACGTAGCTAGTAACCCTGAGAGATTGCATTTCACTTAGATTCTACCAAAGAATAATCACCATGAAAAACTGTAAAATAACACTGAGATATTATAGTTTAAAAAAAAATCCACTACTTAAGTTTATTAGCTATATGCTTTGTAATGTTCAAAGAAAAAAAAAAAAGCCAGGTGTACTTACCCTTTGTTCCAATAAGCAAGAATATACAGAAGCAGTAGTCAGATGTCATATCTATCCTTCAGCAATTTAATGAATAAAGTCAATAAACGTCGTCCCTTAAATTGCACCCCAGCCAGTGAGGTGCTGGTACGGTCTGCCTCTGACAGTCTTCAGCAGTGCATGAAGCAAGCTCCCTTCTCTCCCCTGGCTTCCTCGCTTGCTCTCCTTTGCACTAAGCTTCCTTCTCTCCCCCTCCCTGGCACACAAACGCACACCCTGCAGCAGAGATCGGGGAGAAAGTTTCAGGGGGCACGTGGGATCCTCGGGCTCTTCTTTACATGCTGTGGTCTGCTCTGTCCGGTGGCAGGCGAAGGCTGGGCTGTGTGCATGGACACACATCCACCCTGGGGAAAGCTGCTGCTGCACAAAAGACAGCCAGACCCAGAGAATTGTCATCAATAGTCCTTTTTTTTTTTTTCTTTTTTTTAAAGTCACAATACTTCAAGAGGCTAAAAAGTACAATTTTATTTAGGCAAATGTTTTTGAAACTAAACATTTTGTACAGTTTAGATAAAAGCTGGTGGTTTCTCAAGTAAGGGGAAGTGAAATTTATAAACAGTCCCTTTCTAGCCATCCGGCCCCTCACTGAAATACTGAAAAATGCACTATGTAATTTATTTCCAATAACAGCATGTCACTATTTTTGCACATTAACCACTCTTCATGACTATTGCTAAAGGAAACAATCTGAGGGAGCAAAGAGGGATGTTCAGAAACATATACTTTGTGCGAATAAGATTTTTCGGATTCTCTCCTTATTTAAGTACTTTGAGACACTCCTCTCTGACCCTTGACTTTATTGTTCCCAGTAGATCATGCAGGTATTATCTAAACTCAGTCACATATTTACCCATGCAGGGTTATAAATCTTTTTTAATGATGTGAAGGCTAACACTTATCAGCACAGCAAGGTATATTTCAAAAAGTCAGTCTATTGAGATGAAATCAAGGGGAGGATCTAAATTTTAACTGCTCTCAAAGACTCAAAGAGATTCAGATTTTTTTTTTTTTTAAATCTTGATAGTTTCAACAACTTGCCAGGATGGCACATGTCAGGGAGTACTGGTAACATGTCAGCAGCTACATCAGGTACATAGGAAGAAAGCATCTCAGACTGAGGAAGCACATGCAAGCATAGACATTTATGAAATGGAGAATTTAGAGAATGGGGAAAATCTATACCATAGTAAAAAGCAAAGTCCACATTGTTGCTATGGAAAAGCTGTCTGCAAAGTAGATATTAGGAACTGTCAGTCTTTTGGTTTCTAATATAAAAGAAGATGGAACGTAGAAGGGGTAGAAGGTTCTCGTCCACGGAAGCCCCCAAAAGTTAATTGGCATCCGCTGTACTGACACTAGGATTAGGCAGTGTACGGACAAAAACAAATTAAATGGATAAGGGACCTATAAAAGATTTCCTTTATAAGAAGGGGACTAGTTTTGGAGCATGTAAAATAAAACTATGGTTGCTTCAAACAACCATTCAAGAGTTAACACTCTAGGGCTAATGCCTGCACTAAAAACGGCTTCCAAGGTGGGAAAATAAGAGGAAGAAACTGAACCAGGAATGTGAAGAATAACAGAAGTATACTTTCAATAAAAATAGTTCAAAAAATAACACAAAAGCTCTATCTCTTTACTGCAGGATGAGACAGAACTGATGCTCCAGAGAAAAGTTCCAGAGAAAGATTTTTCTAGTATAGCTTCCTCTGTGGCCTTCTGCTTCCATTTGAAATTGGAATTTATGTGTTTTTGGAATATAGTATTTTAACCTGATAGTACAATGAAATAAGTAAGCTATTTCTTCAAAAAACAGTCTGACCCATTACAACCAAACAACCAACCAAAAAAAAAACAACCCAAGATTTTCTACCTCGGAGTAAGCAGAAAAACACAAAAACGTGATACATACCACCCACCTATATTTTCTGAAGCTCTGTCTCCAATGGGAATTGTGACTTCCAGCTAATGCCTTCCTCTTTTTCAAGGACCTTTAGCAAGGATCCTCATTAAAGTTAATTTTGTTGCAAACACTTGCTGTATGGAAAATCCACTGAGATCTTCCCTTCTTTAAATTTCTTATACATTCATAATAAGAATACATAAAGCAGCAACTCTTTCCAGCCTTTAGGAGAGAACAGTAGAAAGAACAGATGCTCACTCTATCAGTGTAATTATATTCAAACCAAGAAGCTACAGTTAGACAGAAAAACAAGTACACTTTGGAATACAGGGCAGAAAAAGCAGGAGATGGAAGCTCATTAAGATAAAACATGAAATAGGACATTACTAGCTTTTGAAAAATAGTTTAGTTACCTTACTTGAAAACTTTTTTTTTTTTTTGTGCATTAGAAGGGCAATAAGGACTAAAACACAAAAAGCTATAAAATGTTGGTGTTTTAGAGTTCTGCTTTCAAGAAAACAATAGTCTTTCTGTGCTAATTACTTACAGAGCAAAGAAATATCACAGTAGAATAACATCTTGCTATCAAAGAAGACGTTCAGCTTCAGTGGGATGGACACTATTTGCTTATATGTCTATTTATAGCAATCCCACAAATGAAATTTATAGAGTAGAAATTTATATGAATTTCTATATATGAAATTTTTAATGAGATTTATAGAATAGAAAACCGTAGCATGGTTTATGATGCTTCCTTTACCTCTGAATTCCAAGAAGTGAGCAGGTTAAATTGGATTCACTGGAATAAAAAAAGTATTATTTGATATTTTTTTTTTTTTTTTTAATACTTACACATGCTAGCCATTTGACTTTCTGTTTTCACAGCCATCTGGCACTGGTCTAAAACTGCAGTTTTAAAACTATAGGAACCTATTTGTCAGATATGTGGGGGGGAAAATCCCCAAACATTCAGCTAACATTGTGCCACCAGTGCCACAAACTATCAGAAATCATTAACGAACTGTTTCACTAAATCCAAGTAATTATGGCTATTATTTTACTGAGAAGAGTCACCTCATGTTTCTATTACAAAGTGTTAGAAATCAAATTAAGCATACGGATCTTAGAATAAAATAATCATGATTATGAGGCACTTTCAGATAAGCATTGTTAGTGAAGTTCTAGCACTTTGTAGTCTTTTTTTTCCTGTAGTTCATATTAGGTGCTACATAGAAAGAGTAGTAACCCATACAGTAAACAAATCATACCTGTAAGCATCATCATTGTAAGAATCACCATTAAAACAAACAAACAAACAAACAAACAAACAAACCCACCCAACCTGTAAATCACTGCTACTGTGGAAATAAATTAGAAATCCTTTTCAGGAGGTTAACAAATATTTTACCTCAAACTCTGACTGTAGCACCATTCAACGTTACAGCTGTTAAGCTTCAAGCAGATTAACCAGTACAGGTGGAAGCAAAGGTATCTCTAAGTTTAATCTGTGGGGAGGGGAGCAGATAGATAAGTATAAACTCTACCTGTTACCGTGCTGCTCCAAGTACTAAGTAGCACAGCCCTACTTTATTTTTGCTGTTTCCAAATGTGGGAATTTTCCTTGGTTTAATTAAGAGTAGTTTCAAGGATGCATTATGTTGCGTACCAAATCAAGGACTCACAAGACAATAGTTATGTCAATGGTGGTTTTATAAAGCTAAGAGCTGCTCATTAAGCAAAGGAGATCTTCAGATGAAAATACTGTCAGCTGTTGTCAGCTGTTTTGCTGCCCTAGTGAAACACCAGAAGTGCAGAATGATCACTTCTGGCAAATATGGGCCCATGTTGCCATCCACAGTGATGAAGAATATACAGTTCATATACAGAAATGATGCCTCAGGAGGTGAACCTCTTGCTTTCTCAGCTATTTGATGGATAGACTTTAGGTTTTGTATTATAGCTAAGTGAATAATTAATATACAGATAAGGCTTCAGAACATAGCATTTAAAATGTAAATTCTCCATTATGTATGTCAATCCTACAATCCAAAAGATTTAACTGTGCAAATGAACTTAATTGGCTTAATTATAATTAATTAACATTGCTTTCAAAGCTCCATCAGTATGCTTTGCAGACAGCGTGATTGAGAATAAGACGTTTGTATTTTACATTGCAACTGTTACCTTTGGAGGATATATTCCTTATTTAACACTTCCAGATTCTCTACGTTCGGAGCAAAGCAGCTCTAAAGCAACTCTTAGGAAAAGTACAAGAATATCTAAGTAGCATAAGCAGAGAAGGATAAGAAAAGACCTCATCTACAGCAGCTCTTCCCAAACCATAAGCTGTGCTCAGTACTTTTATCTCAGACACTTGTGACTCAATCAGTATTGTAGGAATATGTTATCTTTTCATAAAGATTACTATTCCTCATTGCACAATTGCAGAGATTTGATAGGATTTACCTCCCAAAACCTGACAAGTGTGGGACTAACTACACAGGGACCTTTGCAGTAGCGTCTCCTGACTTCTCACTTCCCTTTCCAGACCTTCTTATCAGCCCAGCTGCAGCTGAGCAGGGATTACTGGCATTTGCTTCTGGAAGAAGAGACCTTCCTCTGCTGGAGAAACGGCCTGAACTAGATGTTCTCTCCTGAAAGGGTTTGTTACAGGGATAGTACAGAACTCTTTTTCAGTACATATGTATGTGCACCAAGTGTCTCAAAACAGAAAGTGGCAGATACCAGTTCTGCCAATCTTATTTTAAGCTAGCGCAATTGTACAAAATTTGGTTTTAGCACTGCAAGAGAAAGCCATGAAAGAGCAAGATTAGTCTGAGACAACAAAAGGGAAGAAGTCAGTACTCAGTCAGTTAATCTGTCCTCCCAGCAAACAGGTCTCTTCTTGTACCTCTCAAGGCCCTGTTTCCAGAGCTTTTTGGTCTGTGCCCTCCCAACTTCCCCTTGCCTCTCCCCGAGGCCACCTCCCAGCTGTGGTGTGATCCTAACTCCTTCCTTCACTAGGTCCAGGGCTGTAGAGGGGAACGTGGTCTATGAGTTTCACTTTTCCATAGAAAAAAAGGCAGAGAGAAGAGGAGGAAGGATTCAGGGATTATTACTTGTCCTTTACTGCTCATTTTCTGTTTGAAAATGGGACACTAGTTTGGCTGTAGACAGTGGTGTACAAGCAGCAATATCTAGCTAGCTCTGAGCTTATTGAAATGCTTTCCTTCCTTCTGCAAAAGGCACTCTGTGCTGCTGGACGGTTTGGTGACCATGTCCAGCTGTCCTTCCTTAGCTGAGCTGGAGGAACGCGCTCAGTCTGAGCAAATTTCCTCGCTGCCTCCCTTGTTTCCCCTGTTTTTCTCCAGATATCTGCTCCAGTTGGGTGTTTTGACTGAACAAAACGATAGCTCACCAGCATTGCTTGCCTTAAAGCTGTTGCTGGAATGTAGAATACATTTCTTTAAAAATAACCAAACATATAAGCTTTGCCCATGATATCTTTTCCTAGTTAGCTATTTCTAGTCTTTTGATTAATTAAAGATTGTAACAGTAGTTCTATGATTTTTGTGTGTTTATAGTCATGACATTAATGGTTTGGTAAACTACTGTACCATTTGGGATTCTCATAGGACTTGTATACGATGTCCAGCTTTTTCAGGGTGACTCTTTCCAGTTATCTCTGTCGTATTTGGGGGATAACAATATATATATATATTTTTTAAACACCAAGGCTTTCAGTTGAAAAGGCAAACTTCCCATATATGAATAGCTGAATATACAATATTGGAAGATGTGAAATTCATAGAATGTTCACCAGCAATGTAATTACATATTTTAACATGAGATAGTACCAAATATAAAATTGTGGACAGTTAAATCATACTTTGAGAGAACGAGCTCTAAAAACAGGCAGTTTATAAAGCTTTGAGGAGGCAAAGCAAAGGCTTCAATAACTCAACTATGAGAACCTTTGTGTTAGAGAATTATCAAAGCCAACTTCAAAGTCAGAGAGAAATATTCATGTGGTACCAGAATGGTTAATCCCAGCAGGGCAGAATTCATGCAGGGAATGTTGTGGGTTCACAAGTAAATGCATGGATGAGGAAGGCATTGCCTTTGAGGGCCACTGGGAAAAACCCTGTCCAGCTTCCACCAACTTACTTATATATTGTCAGTAGTTTATCTACCTGTTTAGACTCAGCTTAAGTTAATATCCATCTGCCACCAACTTTATGATTATGCATATTATTTCTCTCAAGCAACAGGGAAAACCAAAACAGGAAGGTTTCTATAAATTTTTCCTCTTTGAAAAAGCCACCTGTATGACTTCCACATAATCCTATGCAAACACAGATCACAAGAGAGTCAAGGTTACTTCACCCATGGACATATGTGGAGCCACTGAAATGACAATTATCTGTAGGACAATCCATACCTACAGTTTGCCACTGCACTATTGTGAAGAAAATAAAACTCTGTAAAACCAACCAGCCTGTTGTAAAGTAGGTATGATTTCTAATCCAGTGGTTTTTATGTAATAACTCAATTTACAATTCTAATTTTGTATTTCTGTAACAGCCTACAGAAAACAAAACAGAAAGAGCAGAAGGGAGCTGTGAAATTCAGAAATCCCGAGGTCATTACTATATAATTACAGGTGACTAGTAAAATAACATTCTCCTACTGTTAGTAAATATTCAGGACCTAAAATCACTGTGGCTTTGAATTTGTTGTTTGGGGTGGTATTAAGATTTGCTCATTTGCATGTATACACATTTGATTCAATAAGCTAAGAAAGTACAGCATTTATCTATATCTAGTACTGCAGTTTTTGAGAAGCATAAAATAAAAATTGCTTGACAGAGCTTGGAAACGTAGCTTTTTGGAACAGATGTCATGCTGATAGCCCCTGGTGAAGGAGTATACATTAGCAGAGATTTTTTTATTATTACTATTTAGGTGAGCTTTTCTCCCTTTCCTCCATCTAAATTGTGCATGAAAAAAATTGATATTTCTATGAGCAGCTTGAGCCAACATGAGGAATTGATTTCAGTGCAATCATACAGTTCAAAAACACTGTGCATGATGCAAGTGGAGAAAACATTTTCAAAGTAACCATGTAGAATGCATGATTCTACCATAGGAAGTTAGGACCTCCAACTTTTTTCTTATTTGTTTTCAGATTTTATTTTTAAATATAGCTGAAACTGCTACGTTTGCAAGACTGACAGTTTTACAAAATCAACAATTCAAGTAAAAATATTTGGTATTTTCCCTGTTTGGATGACTAACATTATAATTTTTTTTTTCCCTTGGAGATATTTTATTCTAATTATCTCAAATGTTCTAATACCATTAAGAATATAAATTATAATCTTAATGAATAGTATGACAACTTTAAAATTGCATTTAAGGCTGTTTTTTATTTTATCTGAGGCTGATTTCCATGTTAATTCTAGAAAAATAATCCTTATGGTAGGGATGATAAGACAAAAATCCTAGACAAGTGCTTGAACCACTAGCGTTGTAGTGGCGTGTTGCATCTTGTGCTTTCTTCCTGTCTCAGTCTGGGATTACTTTTGGTTCAGAAATGTAGCTTCAGTAAGAGAAATAGTTCAATCTGTTCCCCTTGATCCCCTGTACGCTCCTCTATGATATGAGAGAATTGAACCAAATCTTCTGCATCCTGCTCAAAAGCTTTAAACGTTGGGCTACGACATGAAAGGAGGCAATACTATCAGTACTGGTTGGTGCTGACCCACACTTATGTTAAAGGAAACAGCAGGGGCCATCATTATGCTTTGTATGGAGGCTGACTCTATTTTGGTGCATAGACATGCTCTGAAATTAAGTCTTCAGAGGTCTCAGGCAGATGAATGCCTAGTTTCTGGATCCCGTTGATGTGAAGTCAAATAAAACTTTCAGGTGCTTTAACTTAAAGATAACAAACTGTGTCTCCAGTGACCCAGAAGCAGCAATGTAGCAATTAATTTTACTTACATAGAAGCTACGTGATTTTGACAATCTGACACCCTTTTTAGCTTTAGCCCTTATAGAGTGCATAAAAGATAAGGTAATTTTCTATAGGTTTTGATCTCAAAGGATTTAATGTACATTTTTTGATTTACCCATTTGCTTTTATCTTCAGACCTCTGAGGAAGTGCAGATTAACAGTTATTATTCTTTTTTGACTTTGTAATTGCCCAAAATGTTAAAACAAAAAAACAGGAATTGGACAGAATTCTAAGAAGCAATTATTGTGTTTCTGATCTATGTATGCCTCATTCAGGCATCGTTTCACTGCTTTGGTAGTAGTGTTGGCTGCCTCCAGATCTGTATTTTTCTATCAGTATATAAAGCCTTATATTTTTTTTATTTATAAAAGAATCAATAACCGTGTGCCGAAATAGTTTTAGTGTAAATAATTGAATTCTAATAATGTTGAATATGAATCCAAAACCCCAAGCAGAAGGCATTCAGTGTAAGAACTATCCACATCTAGCACAGCTACTGACACCCTTCCAGAAGGAGACAAATTTGCACCTTTTAAAAGAAGTATTTGTAATCTCTGATCTAAAAATGTGGTGGGAAGCCATACAAACATATACCTGTTTTTAAAATCAGATAACCAGGTTTTAATAGCTACAATGTATAAGAGTTACACTTTGTTTGCAGTCAAGGATTTGGTGCGTCTTCTCAAGGCCACAGGACTAACAATACTTACGCGGACTGAAAGCAAGCTTCAGTGAATCCATCAAATTTACAGCAGCACCTTTGGCTGCCATGTTGATTACTGCCTGCATTGTACCAACTTCATGCAAGTATTTTGTGACAGCTAATGTCACATCCCTCCAACAACTGAAGAATTACAGTGCCCAAATTTTTTGCCACTGCAACCTCTTGGGACTCACAGCCATGTGAAACACGTGGGCATGCAAAAATGGCAACCCCTGAGGCAGGGACCTCCTGAAGTAGCCATGGGGACATGCTGAGGAGGAGGTAGTGCCTTGTGGACTGTCCTTCCCCAGGGCTGGCACGAGCAGCATCTACTACCCTGACTCTCCCTTGATGTAGTTTTTCCTTACAAAAATGATGTGTTTCTTCACGAAACCACTCAAGGAAAAGCACATATGTTTTCACCCCTTTCTCCAACCACTTGCTAATTAGCATATTACCCCAAGGTACAATTGAGTGAAACTCAAATCTCTCTGCCTTGTGAATCCTGCAGTACTGGAGGCACAGGGCACCCATTGAGACCAGCACCTCTACGCTCTTTTTTACCTTAGCAACAAGTTGGGAAGGTGCCTGGGACAGACTCTGGCATGGTGAGACCAGGATCCTTGATCGTCCCTTCCCGCGAAGTGACCTTCAGCAGCTGCTTACAGTGTAACCTCTCACAGCCAGCAATTTCTCATGTGGTGTCCCACAGTTCCGGGTGTCCTGGTCAGTTAGCACCACCTCAAGCTACGGCCCAGTCAGAGGTAGGAAGTATGAGCATATCTCATCAAGCGTATTAACATTTTTCTCCTCCATGGGTAACAACGCCGCAGAACATGCTTCATACTCTCCTCCAATTACAAATACGCATTCCTCAAGAGCAGTCATAATTCGGTATCATGTAGAAAACCAAAAGGAGAGAATAACACCTGCCAAAAGACAGATTTCTGAGTGAAGAGTTCTAAGTGGTTGTTCTTGTGTGATAATTAATTTATTCCTAGCTGACCTTTACTATGAAATCCTTCCACTGTTCTACCTCTTTTTAGAACAAAGAAGGATGGAATATAAGAAAGAAATGATGAAATGGTGAAGTTAATTTTCAGAATATGAAATACAATAGTTTTTTCAAGATCTGAACAAAAGCTCACTATTTTTCCCTATATTTTACACTATATTTGGTTTAATTCTTTGGTCTCCTTTTCCAGTGGCCTTAATAACTGACTCAAAAAACACTTGCATGGACTGGCAACACAAAATATCTGAAAGTAGTAAAAACTTGGATGATGCATTAATGAATTTCTTCTCCCCACCTTGAGCAGCTGGAATTAATGATTGTATTTTCCAGTACAGATGGAGCAATTCTTTTCGCAGATATCTGCAAGTGTTGCATTGGTAATCTAATGCATTATCTGATTTTAGGAATGTAGACAGCATGGAAATGGCCCTCTATAAACTACAAATTCTTGTAGCTTTATCTGTGCTGTTAATAATAAGACCTCTGTCCTGAAGCTCGGGATGCAACTTGACTTAAGCTAATTCATCCTGCAGTTACATGAAGCTTATTGCTTTGAGAGGAGTTGGACTAAGATACAGTGTTTTGTGGTAGAAATGCACTGGTATTGGACACCATTCAGTTGCATCTTACTACCTGGCTCACGCATGTCATTTCTTTTTGCCTTCAATTTTGGAAATAGTTCCCTGCCCCCTAAGTATATACCTTTACAAATACTTTCCTGTTACTGAAGCATCTTGAAGGAAAATACATTTGGATTGGGAAATTACAGTATTTTCATCAAAGTTAGCCTTGGAAAATGATAAAGTATTATAGCATCAAAATTATTATATGTGACTGAAGGACTGGATTGTCAAACACAGAACAGGAGAAGGAGGAGAAGGACTTGGGGGTGTTGGTTGATGAGAAGCTCAAAACAAGGAAGCAATGTGCACCTGCAGCCCAGAAAGCCAACCGTATCCTGGGCTGCATCAAAAGAAGTGTGACCAGCAGGTGGAGGGAGGTGATTGTCCCCCTCTACTCTGCCCTCATGAGACCCCACCTGGAGTACTGTGTTCTTCTCTGGGGCCCCCAATATAAGAAGTACACGGACCTGTTGGAGCGAGTCCAGAGGAGGGCCATGAGGCTGGAGCACATCTCCTATGAAGACCGAGGGCTGAGAGAGCTGGGGTTGTTCAGCCTGGAGAAGAGAAGGCTCTGGGGAGACCTTATAGTGGCCTTCCAGTACCTAAAGGGGGTCTACAAGAAAGCAGGAGAAGGACTCTTTATCAGAGATTGTAGAGATAGGACAAGGGGTAATGGCTTCAGACTAAAAGAGGGTAGATTTAGCTTAGATACAAGGAAGATGTTCTTCACTATGAGGGGGGTGAGGCACTGGAACAGGTTGCCCAGAGAAGCTGTGGATGCCCCATCCCTGGAGGTGTTCAAGGCCAAGTTGGATGGGGCTTTGGGGAACCTGGTCTAGTGGAAGGTGTCCCTGCCCATGGCAGGGGGGGTGGAACTGGATGATCTTTAAGGTCCCTTCCAACCCAAATCTTTCTGTGATTCTATTTTTGGAAGTTCTTCTTTGTATCTCTTGCAAATTCTAGGAAATCGTGTTGGGGTTGTGTGTGTGTGTGTGTGTGTGAGCAGTGATCAGGGAAAAGAAATTCAGATTTTTAGCAGTGATTCACAAGTTTTCAGAATCTGCTTATGTGAATGACAGGTGAAAGACTGCATGAGATATCTGCTCTTTCTCTTTCTTTGCAATCCTTTTTGTTGTCAGGCGCTACAGGTGAAACTTGTTCTAGCACATCTCATCATCAAGCAAGATAGAAGTTTGAATAATTTTTACTAAAAGAATTTGAGATATAAGTTTTTTTAAGAAGTTTTCTTCAGGTATCAATCATGAAAAGTCAGGTGGGACAGGCTACTCTAAATTTTTTTAAATGAATTTTTGTTTTTTGCTGCAAATTAATTTTATGTTTCTTTTGGTATAAGATTCCTATTTAGTTTAGTTCATGTGGTTTTAGCCATGTGACTGCATGCACATTTTTCATGTTGCAACTCTGCTGCAATGACATGCAGTTTTTCCTTTGGCACAAATTTTCCTCTCCTGTTTATTTCCTCACAGGATGAAATAAAAAATAACACAAAATACTTTGACAAAGAAGCTACCACCTTTAGGCAGTCATTGTTCCCTGCATGTTTATTGCATGGACTTGATTGTTATTGCTTCTTTATAGCATCTGCATATAATTTAACAATAACAAAAATGGTCTGAAACTTTTGACGTGTTTGGAGAAAATACAGCTGCAGGGAAGCCTTGGCTTGAAAAGCTGGTCCAGTACAAAATAAAAATAGCAGGCTTCAAAAAAGCAGACATCATAAATCAGAGGTTTTGTAGGTGAACTCTTCTGGAATACTGTTCTAAAAAAAAAAAAAGGCTGAAGAAATCTGGCAACTCCTTAGAGATGAAGTATTCAGAATAAAAGTGTAAGCTACACTATTGTAGGGGAAGAAAGGCAGAGTAATAAAAAATCAGCTAGGTTTAATCAGTAATTTTTTGTGGCCCTCTAGTACAAGAAGGAAGTGTACTGGAAATGGAAATGAAATCAGCTTACTGAAGATGAGTACAAAGGTATAGAGCAGGCATGAGGCCCAAAATCAGAATAACCAAAGGGACTAAATGAGGTGCAACAAGCAAGGGACATCAAGAGGAACAAGAAATTGTTGGACACATAACTGAAAAACAAAGGACAAGGTTGGGACTGTGCTTAGTGATAAAAGTATTGTGAAGGCTGTTTAGTATGCAATTGCATTTGAAGTGTTTAATGCTCTTTTTTTGGACATTTTCACTCAGAAGTTCAAAGTAATCAGGTGCCCAACATAAGAGCAACCAAAAAGGGGACAACCTCTGGTCAAGAAGGTAAATAACAGCTTGGAGTACATATAAGTAAGTCAGACATCTTGCTACTGTCCTGGCCCAATAATCTTCACTCTATAAAGTGCCTTGAACTTCTGGCTAAGTTGATTAGAGATGTTAATGGTTATCTTTGCAGACAGGCAAGTCCACGAATACTTGACCTACTTTCCCGATCATTTGTTTAAATTAAAATCTGTGGGAACGGGAATTATAAATTAGGAAAATATGCTGAGAAAACACTAAAACACTAGAAAGTAATTAAAGATCTTTAGTGAGTCATTCTCTGTAATTTATCAAAATAGAGATCAAAAGGTAGTTTGATTATGGTATATAAACACTTTCATGCAGTTACTTTTGCTGGGTACTAATGGGCTATTTAGTGTAACAGAGAAGGACATAATATAAAGCAGCAGTAAAGAGCTAAAAGCCAGAGAAGCACAAATTGGAAATAATGCATGGCTTTCCAGTTATGAGGACAATTAATCAATGGAATAAATTACCACAGGAAGCACTATATAAGCCATGTTTTAGTCAACACACTTAAAATTTGTGCTCATTTGGGGGGAAATTTCTGTAGAATTGTGCACACTATATTCCCTCTTCCTTCCAGCTATTGCTTGTGGACTTAAAATCTATGAAATTCTTCTCATTTATCCACAAGCCTAGCAAAGGCATATGTACACTGTTTCATTTGGGACCATGATACCATGAAGGAGCCCTAGATTACATCTCAGAATAGAGAATATAGATTTATTACTTATTACACAATCAGTCTATTTTCCAGCCAAGAGATGGCTATTTTATTTGGATTATAAGAGGTTTATAAAATCCCGAAATGTCATTTAACATTTGTCAAGCACCCTATATAGCTGTGGCATGGCAGATACTATAATGCAGAATCACATTCATTCACAGATACTGTGTAGATGCCAATGAGAATTTGGAAAATCTCTGTTCCTTTATTCCAAAGAATGAAAACACAATAATCCTACCTCAAAGAACTCCATATTTTTTAGCATGAAAAGTCCTTTTCAGCAAAGATCCAACCCAGTATGTGAAACATGAAAGTGCAAGTTTCATAATGTAACAAGCAAAAATTTAGAACAGTCCACATAACAGCTTAGTGGATATTGTTACTCGATAGTTCAAAAGAGATGTCAATTAAAGGTGTGAAGAAGAGATGGAGAAAGATGGGGGCATCTTCAGGTGTGAATATGTCATTTATTTGGAGCCAGCAGGCAAAGCTGGTGTAAAAATAGAACAAACAACATTAATCAAGTCAGTACTGCTATTGAAAGTTTGCATTGAAGCAGAACTTACCATGATAAAAGCCCTGACAATCCCTATTAACCACTGAGGTAACAGGAAGCCTATTTTCCCTTGTATATACCTAAAGACCTAAGTATAAAAATTGTGATATGACACTATGATGAAGGGATTATATGACAGAGCACTTGCAAAGTTAGAGCTCGTGACTTCAAGGGAGTGGTTCTTTTCCTTGGAAACAGTCACCAGACCTTGTTTTTTTCAGCAAAGTTCCTGATTATTGCAGCTTTTCCAAAGATGAATTAGTGGCAATGTTCTGACCAGTTTTCTCTTTCCTCTTCTGAAGAGGTTTTTGAGAATGAGACTGAATGAAGTCCAAGCAATCAAGTGGTACTTACTTCAACAGTTTTTTTTTCCTCCCCACTTTGGCAGCTGCTATTTGCAGAATATCTAGCTGCTTATTAATTTGGCAAGGCAATTTTTACTTGAATGCTGCATTAATAATGGAGAACATGTTTGAAAAACTTTTATACAGATAGAGGAACTATTTCATTTGTCTACAGTGCTGCAGATAAGCTTTTATAAATGCTTAATAAACCTTTTATAAATGGTTAATAAGTGTAACGGATATTGCAGGCTCCCATTCTCTCATTCTCTTGGTGCACTACTGTTAACTCTGTTCAAAATCGTTGGTATTTCCTAGGGACACAAATAGATCAAGCACCTCATAAAGAAGAAACAAGTCATATTTTCATTTTTCAGGTTCCAATTTGTTTACAGCTAAAAAAAAAAAAAGCAAATTTCAGAGTTTATAAATGCACTTTTTGTACATCCATATATTGGGAAATGGAAAAGTTGAATAGAATTCTGTGTTAGTAGTAACCTCTCTTTCCATTTATTTGAAAGGAATCAGAAATCTACTGCTTTGTCAAAACACTGTATTAAACTAATAAGCACTTTCAAACAATCAATGCAAGCCAATTAAATGTGATTCCATGTTTCTAGACTAACAAGCAGAGAGTTACGTTTAAATTGTGATTCTGTTCTGCAAAGACATAAGTCCCTCTTCATTGTGGTCTATAAATTAACTAGATACAGTATGTCCTGTATAGATTAGCAGTTACCTCTCTGTAGGAGCATAGAAAATACACTCAGTAGGCACTTTAAAACTCTGAAGAATATTAGTACAGTGTGTTTCACCATATTTCAGATCAGCAGAATGACATGTGACATAGTAGCTGATCATTCAAAATCTCCCTGTGTGGCATGGACAGCTGCACCTCACGTTTCCTTTGCCACCCTGAGACATTAAGCCTGCATTAATATATCGGACACTGGTCTGCACTCCCAGAAGCTCTAGACAGCCATTACAAAGTGCCAGACACTGCAGAAAAGTGTAAAGTAAAATTTAACTGTGTTTACATTTTTACTCATACTCACCAAATACCATTGCTAACGTCTTACATTAAGTCTGCCAGACTGCTTTCAATGTGGCTCAAGTTAATCTACTTGATGAAAACAACCACCTTGGCATTCCTATGATGATGTTTCTTCCTTTTTTCTTCTCTCCACCTATGGCCTCCTTTCTCACAAACCAGATGTATGTTCCTGAACAAAGAATTCCTGCTTAGGAAATATGGTACATTACAGTCTCCTTGTGCTGGAAACGATACAAGCTCTTGTCCACAACTACTTTTAAATCAAGCATATTGCTTGAAAAAAATCAACTGAGTCATCTTTAAAGTTCTTTTCTAAATATACATACAGTAGTATAATATTCAGATTTGAGTGTTAGAATATTTGGATGGGCACAGTTATTTTAACAGCAAGTAATAAAAGAACATAAGAATAACAATACTTTCCTTTATATTTTCTGTTTAAGAATAACTGGCTGCTGGGGGCATATAACTTAATCTGCTTCCAAATGAATCTTTTTGTAATTTTATCTGTGTGCTTTCATCCCCTCAATGAGAAAGTCTGCAAAAAGTATATTAAAAAAAGCATAAGAAGTGATATTCAAGTTTATGTAGTTCACTTAAGTCTCTAAACTTTGATAAAAGAAGCATGTGATTTTTATTTAACGTTGTTCCTCAGAATTGTTTGTATTTCAGATATTACTTTGACTCTTAGACTCAGAGAGGAAGTAGCAGTAAAGAGTAAGTGAAACACACGCTTGGTTACTGTGACATCTGCAGCTTTAGATGGTGTATGGGATTGTAGGCAACCATATTTTCATGTTGTGTAAGCACTTTTCATATTGTTTCTAGCTGTCACTCACAGTAGCTATATTGCAAGTCAAAAATGATGGTTAAACTAACAGATGTATGTAATATAACTCAAACAGGAAAAATGCTGTTCTGAGAGTATACCTGAATATAAAAGTTTAGTTCAACATCAAGCTATCACTTGCCAGTGAAAGTATTATCATGTTGTAGTTATACTGACTGAATAGCCCTAGGGGATGTCAAGATGGATTTTTAGAGTGATTGCACTGTGTTCTGATTTATTTCTCAGGCTTGTGGGCACAAGGATTTATTGGAGGGGTTCATAGCTGATTACACACACACACTAATGGTGAAAATTTGTTTTGTGGAAAACAAAACAAAACAAAACAAAACCGCAAAGGAAATAGAAAAGAAAAAGGAAAAAGAAAAGAAAAAGGAAAACTCTTATCAGTGGCTACTTGGGAAGAGAAGTAGCAGTCTGCCAAACGGAAGTCCCTCTGTGGGTGTCCTCTGCAGTGCAACACGTCTCTGCATGATACTTTTCACACAGTATCCATTTAGTCTCTATCATGACCCCTTCAAAGGCCACTTCGATCAGGTGCAGGTGTTTCATTCTCGTCAGCTGTTTAGTTCCTTCTTGTGTCCCCCAATGTAAATTAGGAGTAAGAAAAGGCAAGGGGAAGGGAGGAGCGACTCACACCAGTGGCAATCGCTTCCCATGAGAACATGCCATGGCAACAGTATTAGGTTCTGCTTAAAATAATATTGGGGTCTGCAGGTGAAAAAGGCTGTGAGCCATTGTGACTTAAACAAGGAAATTTTTAGCTTCAAGAGCTGCAGTGAATTCTCTAGAGATTCTGGAAATTTTAAGTACAAAGGATAGCAGAATGAAGAAGATTACATCTTGTGCAATGCTTTTTCCTGTGAAGAAAGTTGAACAACTATGACTTTGATCCCGCAATCAGATTTGGCAGCATGAAATTCTAGCTAGCACACAGATGGGCAGTAATACAGAACTGCAGAACTGGAAAGCAGATTTGTTTTGGACTCTTTAAGAAGCCCAGCACTCTCCTGGGCAGACATTTTCCTCAGTCAATTGATTCTAAAATTGAAGAGAAGCTATCAAGAAAAATCACTGTTGTCTCTCTTTAGGTATGCTGGCCAGTCAGCACTGACAGAGATGGGCAATCAGTATTTATTTATTCATTCATCACTTTTCCAGACTTGATGGACTAAGACTTTAATAGCTAAACATACTCTGGTTCTGGCAGAGATTTGAAATAAGCCTTGATTTTGCTTTGTTGTCTTTCTGGAATTACAACCTTGCAATATTATAAGGAGTTAAGGAATTTCCATCTAGTTTAACTTTTCAGATTAAAAAAAAAATCATTATTCTAAGGAAGTAATAAAAGACTCTTTGGCATAGAAACTTTGGAGATCAGTTTTATGAACTCAGGAGACAACATTTTTTATTGTATTAATACAGCAGAAGGATAACAAGTATGTTATGATGTGCAACAATATTTGAAAATAGTGCTCCATGTTCCTCATTCTTAGATCATTTCTATAATTCTATTACCATCTCAAGAAACAGATGTTGCTGGTATTTTTTTCATTTTTCTGTTACTTATATCTGTGTTTTCTACAGAATCTTCTTAATTAATATGCTTTTCTTGCCTATATACTGTAGAATTTCTTTCTGACTAAATATCAGCTCCACCATGACTCTGTCTTGAGGGCTGTGACTCAAATCCTTATGTGTTAACCAGCTGGAGAGCAGAATGCTAGTAGCTTCAGCTGGACTACGTGACTACTCTGTTTGCCCTGAAGAAAGTAAGAGTTAAAAAAAAAAAAAAAAGAGGACACGTTAAGATTGTCTCAGGATTTTAGCATTTGACTGCTTTTAAAAATTCTCCACGCATTTGTGCTATATTTTTAACAGGGAATGACAGAATATTTAGTTGTTTCATAAATACAGAATACCACATGTCTGAGTATGTTATTACAACAAAAACACTGGAAATATTGTTTATGAAAAATTGTACTGAGCCTCAAAATATTAACTGGTAAGTGTAAAAAAATCCAGCATCTAATGCTAGCTACTAATCACTGTAAAAATGTTAGCAAATTAATCTTTACGTGATAGCTGATGTAAATATCTACCTCATACTGATTAAAAATATTCAGAGGAAAATATTCTTTAATGCAATTTATTTTCTAAATTAGTGTAAAAATTTCCCTTTTTTTAAACTTTATTTGAATTTCACAGAAAATCCTATTCTTTTTCAATTTCTGATTTTTTTTTAATAGTTGGGTTAAGTCAAATTAAAGCTTCTGTTTCCTTTTATTATAGTTTTGAGTAATAGTCTGTGTCATCAAGCTAACTGAGCATTTCTTTAGTCTGGACAGTGAGGTCAATGTCTGGAAAGAGGACACCTACACTAAGAGTTATTTACATATTTTTACTATTACAGAGATCTAAGATAAATAAAGCATTCTTGTACTTAGTTAAAAGTGTATGTTAAATAACAGCAAGATATGCTTGATATGTAAGTAATGAAATTATCTCAGACCACAGAGAAGGCATGAAACAGAGGATGTGAAATGCTAAACCCATATAAAACTTGAATGCAAAATTACAGCATTAAAATGCAAGTCCTTTTTAAAACAAGGTGCTTTTTGTATATATTGACATGTAAGAAAAGCCACCGGGGAGGAATAATTACATTGGCAATTCTTGGACAGGAAAAGGACTTAAGGAAACTGTTTCCTAATGAGTATTTCCTTCAGTATGGCTCCAGCATTCCCTGCAATACAGTTTATTTGAGTATCTCCTGTTGTATTGTCTGGACAATTGCTGCTTTAAGTCATTGACAATGTTCATATATTTGATTTAGTGACTATCTTCTACTTCAAGATCTCTAATAGCTGTTTAATGCACAATGCCTGACATCAGAATTTACTTTAAACAGAATAACTTCTGGTAGTAGAGATGAATTACAATGCAAGATTTGGAACCAGGAATGTAGAGCATCTGATAATTGCACTGCTTTTCTTTGTCTTGGTATTGTTAAATCCAAAATCATTACATTAATTTTGATGAACATTGCTAAATTTTCTTTAACTGCTATCTGAAGGAAGGTTGTTGCTTTGAAAGGTGCTCGATTTTGCCTGTGGTAGATAGCTATCGTTACGACCTAACATTTTAGGTAGTAATGTAAGTACCTTCTCAAGAAGTCCTTGTTCCTGTAACTTTACTCAGCTAAAGAGTCTGAATGGGGAGTATTGATATGGGTCCTTAAAAAAATTGCATTTGTTGCTATCATGACGGCAGGTAGCTCATTCAGAGGGAACTAAGAAAGGCAACCTCCCACTCCACTCCTTAAAACCTTTCATGACCTTCATAGGGGGAGGACAGGAAGCACTCTGCAGAACAGCCACTGGGATCAGCGAACAAAAATATGAACCCTAAGGTCTTGTGCTTATGGTTGATGGCCACACCAACTCTCTTTCTACCATCTGCTTAGGGAAATAGCAGTTGAGACTGTTTCAGAATCCTGTAACAGGAAGTGATGCTGTTCAAAGATACATAAAGATCTACATTTTACTAGACCAATTTATATAGTGTAAAAGATAAATGTTTTGGTATATAGGAAGAAACCTAATAATGCAATATAGTTGCTTTGTAAGTGACTAGAAAAAAAGTAGCATACTTTTTCTGAAAGAATATTTTTTCACGCACACCTACACAATGGCACAGACAGATGTTTGTGATAGGCACAGTAGTAGCTATCGAAACTGCATTTGTTAAGTTACTTTATTTAGCTGAGGGGCTGCTGATTCGTCCCCATACTTCACCGGAGGATAGCAATTATTATAGCCACAATTATCCCATGTTATTTATTTGTACAGAAACAATACGTAAATTTTTACTATCCAGTTCAATTAATTTTGTTTGCAGCTGACACAGCTTAGTAGTGTAGGAAAAAGTAGTAACGAGAAAGGGCTAGTAATCCTGTGCCTAAACATGGCTTCAAAAGGAAAGAAGGAAAGAAGATTGATTTCCTAGATCCCGACTGAAGCACGGGTCAGGTTGCATATAGGCATCATATGATGAAAGCTTGTAATAACAGATGAACAGGAAGAATTCTGGTTTGAACTTCAAACTACTCTTCTACAAGTTAGGCCTATTCTTGATTTTGTCAGATTGCAAAGTATATTCTATTTATGTAATAATTTAGCTTGTATAAAGGAAAAGGAGATGAAGGTCATTGATTTACACAGTAATTTTCATTTCAGATATTCCCATAAATCATTTCCCTGAAGTAGCATAGGAAAATTTTACAGATCCCACAGTGCTATAGAATGTTTCAATATATCATTAAAAGCAAAGAGAACAAAATAAGTAGTTCAATGATTTGAGCAAGTCAGGCTTGCAAAACTCTTCTTGAATGGGTGTTTTTTTCTTACCATCATAACCTTTTCACTAAACCATTCATGGCTTTTCAGTCCCCAAAGTTTTTCTTATAATTAACATGAAGTTTGGCCAGGAACAGTAAAGCTCCTTCCACTTGCTCTTCCAAGAAATTCTGTTTAATGTCTCTGAGCTTTTTTCTAAGTTAAGGTACTGAAATCAGACAAGATAAAAAACCTGTCCTTTCCATTTCTCTCTGAATTTCTAGCCACCTGCTAGAAGTTTCTGGTACTCATGAGCCTCATTTTATATTGCTAAAAAGTCTCGTCTTTTTTCACTTCTGGGGACACAGCATCATTTTCAGCGCATATTAGCATCTTTCAATTAGTGCAAATTTCCCTTAAAACAACAAAATCCCGTTCTCAATTACTAACAGCACACTTGGTAGGATTAGCCTAAACTCATCGCTTTTCTTATTTTTGCAGCTTGTTCCATCTTTCTCTCTCCATAATGTTTCCTCTGTTGTTAACAGATTTTTCCATTTTCCTTGTCACCTACACAAAGACACTACATCTTGCAAGTCGTTAGCTGAATAGGATTCATCTTTGCTTTCAGGGATGTCTCTCTACCCCACCAGCCATATAAAAGTATCATTCAGGCAAGGACCTTTTGCTAACCACGCTAAGCCTTAAAAATCTTTAAATGTTCAAATTTTATTTCCCCTTCTTTTTACATCCAGAGAAAAAAAAAAGATTTTTTGTGTTGATTTGTTGTATGACACATAAGCATGTGAACCTTGTAACCAGCAAAGGGTTTGCTTGTACACTAAAGTCACAAAGAGCCTCCGTTAGGTAATTAATTATAATGATGGTCAGATGTGTATGTGAGTCTGTGATGTGAACCAAGAAATATCAATGAGAGCTTCATGCTACTTTCACTGTCAAGAGTGCTGATAATAATTTGAATGTCCTTTCGCACTTTCATCTGTTTAAGTTTTTAATTGAATAGAGATGGTGGTTGTAGGTGATGAAGACTTCTGATTCATGCAGGTACTTATGATTTACGCTACTTTGGTGCAACACTGAACAGAATACCAAGAACCTCAGCCAAAAATGTTCATGCATGTTAAAGGCATCCTTGGATGGAAAGACTCGTCTGAATGAACTTAACTGACTCCAGAGAAATGGTATGATCATATTTTGAACAACTATGTTATGACCTCACTGATTGCTATATTCTGGCTGGGACGTAAAAGATACAACGTTTTTCTCTCTCAGTATTCACTTTCGTTCAGCCCCTGAATCTAGCCTGCCTGCACTTCATACTGGCTGTGCTAACAAAGATGGAGAGTTGCAACAAACACCTGAAAATACTTCTGCATAATGCATATTCTAATGTTTATTTGGTTCCTTAGGTCTTGAATTCTTCAAATATTATAGAACTATTTGCATGCTTATAGTTAGGCATATCCTCAAGCACTTTTTTTCAGCTGAGGTTGTGCATAATGAATACTATGATTTCAGGTCATACAGCAACGCTATGAGTACACGCATATTACACCATTTGTCACATAGAAATGCTAGTATTATATTTATTTGCATGTATTGCCTTACTTTTTTTTTTAATTTAAGAAATAGATACTAAGGAATTGATGTTATTTTTACTCAGCAACTCCCCCAAGGTAGGCTTCAGGTCACATATTAGCTCAGTGCAAGGTGTGCTTTGAAGATAACTGCTTAATTTTCTCTTCCTTTTCTCTTGACCCCATTGAAAAGATGGAAAAGCTTAGCATAAAAAAAGTGTGTACCTCAGCAGCTGCATTTTAGCACAACAATTTGAAGTATGGGCTAATGGCAGTGCAATAAGAACAGATATTTAGAATCTATGGTTTTTGTTCCTCTCAAATACATAATTTTAAAAGTTGGATTTACTCATGTAATAAAATCAATATTCACCCCAAAGTTCACTCTAGTTCTCAAGATAAAATATATAGATATATATATCTAACAAACTTGCCATTTGTTAGATGCTTACAGGTACAGAACAATTAGCAGTGTGTCAGTAATAGTACGGAACTATTCTTATAAGGTACTGACCTTCTGCAGCACCTACTGAGTCTTGGACACTAATGAGGTGGTATAAAATTGCGGCCTCAGTAATCAAATTCTTCTGCTGTGTCTATTTGCTATGTGATTGCTAATATTACGGGGATGGGGAGAGGGGAGGCAGAAAGCAAAAAGACCAGGCACAGCTGCCATTTGGCCAGCTTGCAATTTATAATGTCAGCAACTAGCTTTAAACAGAGTATTGGCACCAGCACGGCAGGTAAGACTTGTCTTCTGTTCCCTTTTAATATTACCTCCCAGTATCTAACAGTCACCAGTTAATAACTGGTTAACAAAATAGCTTATAGATATGGAAGACCTGTGTATATCTCGCATGCTTAAGATATCTAGTGAGCANAGAAAACTGTTTAAACTATAGTTTAACAAAAATAACAAAATAGTTTATAGATATAACAACAAAATAGTTAACAAAATAGTTTATAGATATGGAAGACCTGTGCATATCTCACATGCTTAAGATATCTAGTGAGCAATGTTTAATTAAACCCTTTATTATAATTCTCTGCTTTGAATAAAACATTTATTTATTTCATGAGTGATTAATTTTCCCTTTATTCAGTTCCTTCTCACTCCCATACCACAGAGCACGGTGTTCCTCATAGCTCTCTTATAGTTCTTAGAGTATTTATAGAAATACTACTCTACCACTGAAACCTGTCTTCATCCTGTCTTCCCTTTTTTCCTTATTCTACTCCCTTCCTTTTTAATCCATTTTGCTCCTTCCTCCAGATTTTTACCAGTGCCTATTCTCCTGTTTTCCCCTTTCCTGTGTCCTTGTTTCCATGCTTTTCTCATCTTTTTAAGGGGCAGAAAACAGAATACAAAGCCGGCAGTGCCCTTGCCTAGCTCTGTACAGAAGGCGAGTTCTGGGGCTCGGCACCACCTGCCCCAGACAGCTGCAGGACCTGCTGTTTGCCCCTCCTCGGGGACCTGTGTCCCTAGATGTGGTTTGAGGGGTGCCTGCTCCCCATACCCACCGGGGGTGAACATGTATCTCTTCCTGCTTGCAGTGTCCTTTGCTGCTTCCCCACATTTCAGGGCTGAATCCCTGGAACTGGTGTATATTCTGTGAACACCAAAAGCCTCTCCTTCCACTAGCTTCTCTGACTCCAGGGTTGTACTATATTTCTTCGTAACTGTTGCCCTGTTGCTTCTTCTGTCGTCACCTCCCTTTCCTTTCATTGCTGTTCTACACGTTTTGGCCCCATATTTATCTATACCTTGAAACTGTTTCCTCCTAACACTACCTGCCTGTACAAGTTAAGGTTTTAGCTACGTTTCTGTCTGCCAGAATGCCTATTACTTCTCATGCATAATTACTCTCTGTTGCCTTCTTCTCCAATAATGCTTCTGTCTTTGTCGCTCCACCTGTTCTAATGAAGGTAAATGACTATATCCTTCCTGTAGAATTAAACCCTAACTTCTGTTACTCTTGAACTGTTTGCTCTGCTTTGCTTATGACTTACACTGAAAAACTTTCTCTGTTAGTCTCTTTTTCCCCCATCAGTTTTTCCTTCAAAATGAGAGTTATGATAACTTTGTTGGTGTTAGATCTATTCTGTCTTTGAAACCTTTTGCTAACTTTGTCCCTCACTGCATTTTCATCCATTTTGTCTAAACCTTGAATTCCCTAAATGATTTATCTGCACGTCATATCTCATATTTAATTCTTGCTACCTGCTCTTAGTCCTTTTACTTATTACTCCTCTATCTCCCTAGATCCTAGATTTCACGTCTATATTCACAGCATTTCATGCTTTGAATAATTCTCCACTTTTGTTAAGCTCTCTTCCTTCTTACAAGCTCTCCTCTACATCTTCTGCTCAGAATATCCCTCTGGCCCTGCCTTCAGCAGCAACGATGCCGTGTCCTCTTTTCACCACCACGGTTTGGGTGTCTACTCAGACCTCCAGCGACGAGGTGTTGCAGACTCTACAACACCTTGCTAAGTGACAGTAATTCCTGAGGAACCATTGCCAGTTACAACAGACCTGCAGAAACCACTGATGATTTACTCATGGTCATCCACTTGGCCAGTAACCAGTCAGTCAAAAAGAAAATGCCCGTTTGAGGGAGTACCAAGTTTTAGTTAATTTTGTTTTGGAGACGATGTGTTCTGCTACTCCATGTTACATCTGGTACAGAAAACAGAATAACTTTGTATCCCCAGAGTTATTTGTGAGGTGACTAGTCAATTTAGAGGTGGGTAGAAGCTGCATGTGGGAAAGATAATAAATAAAATGAAGAATATCTGGAAGTTTCCAAAGCAACTTTAGCTTAGCATTTTAAGAGAAAATCAACTGCACATTCAACAGTGAACAAATTACTTGGTGGTTATTTCCTCCGCTGTAGGAAACTCCTGTTTTATGTTGTTTTTGTGAACGGCTTTTCTGGCAGAAAACAGGGTCAAAACCTAAACAGACTTTTTAAGTACCAGTGTTAACTTAGGTAGTACCAAGACTCTATAGGAAAAAAGTTACAGCAGATTGCCACGCTCATCAGCTTCACAGCTCAGCTGTCTTTTCTGCCAACATTTTCACCATTTCAGAACATATAAAGTAGTTACTTTGACCATTCCATTCACGAATACACAGAATAAACTTGTGGCCAATTTCAGCCATGCTATAAACCACAGCTATTAAAATCATGTATTGATTTTGGATAGAATGATCTTCATTTCAGCCAAATTCAAGAACAAAATTTTTTGGTCAAGATATTTTGGCTTTTGGTAAAAGAAAAAAAGTATTTCTTGCCCTGAGAATTTTTAAAATATGTTCAATCAGGTGAAATTAATGATATAATTGCAGCTGAGTTTAGTTTGTTTATGCTTTGACCATTTAAAAACAAAATAAGAGCACTGCTTTCCTATTAATATTGAACAGTACAGCCTTGACAAAATAAATGAAATTAGAGTTTTGTTTTTTCTTTTCCCTTTAGAGGAATTATTTCTAGTATATCAGGAAAATATTGATACTCTTATAGGTGGTGCTACTTGGAGTTCTTCTTGCACCCTAAGTGCTATTCCAAGTTATTCAGATTCAGATACATAAAAAAAAAGATAGGATGATCAGGAGAATGGAAAGCCTGCTCTTAGGAAAAAAAGCAGAAGCAGCCTACTTAATAGCCTAATAAATGAAAGGAAGAAAGAAGGTGGGCTTACTTTCTGAAAGTACTCGGTGGATGAGCAGGGGGTGGAAGTCCTCATTAAAGATCGGGAAGAATAGACCTTATCAACATGCAAATACATGGTTAACAACTGGTACAAAAAAGGTGCAAGTTGAAATAACACATTCTTTAGATTCTTTGGAAGGTTCCAAACCATCACCACAAGGAGTTTCTAAAACAGCCTTACAAATAAGTAGGAGTTTGGGAACCAAAGTGGCTTTAAGATGAAAAGTTGTTGGTATGGAATGGATTTTATTTTGATCCTGAATGTGAGAAATCAATAGCAGATCATAAATACTTATGAAACATTTAGTTACTTTTTTTCAGGGTTTTCCTTCTAGGTTTTCTTTTGAACTCTAGTATTTTATCAGTATTTCAAAAGAAAATGAATAATAAAAAAAAACTACGCAGGACATGAGGCTTGAAACATAAGAGGACATGGAGATTTGGGCAGTCTATCTTTTGGATATTACTGCTTAACAATGTCCCCTTTCGATCGTTCACACCACATGACAATATATAAAAGAGTAGTTAATACAGGGAAATTATATGCACATTCAAATAGTTTAATTATAATATAAATTATAAAAAGGGGTGCAGGAACAGTAGACAATAGCTACATTCAAACATTAAGAACTACAGGCTACTTCTTATTATTGTCAGAAGGAATACAATAGTACGGTATTTAAAATAGTATAAAAATAGTAAAGAGATATATATATATATATTTTAAATGTGGTTTTCAGCTACAAAGCGTGATTCTTTATTTTCCTTAAGGAAACTCCTGCTGACTTTTGTGAGGGTTTGAGATCATGAACAGAGACTGACTGAAGTCAGTTTGCTTCTGGCATTCCCTATTTATGAATTAAAAAAATTTTCCCAAGTGTCTCATGAAATTTCACCAAAATCTGAAAGCGAAGGGGAGGCTGCCCTTCTGACCCATTGCCCTAACCAGCCATGTTGTTATATACACCGTTAAAATAGGCATGTGCTAATAATTCTGTAGACGTGAACTGTTCGGGAGCTTTCCCATTTGGAGTAGAAAAATACTCTTGTGACTGGAATACAAGACATACCAATTTGCCTAAGACTACAAAATGAAAAGGAATTGGGTATTTACAGCAGAACAAAAGACACGATCTTGGCAACAGAAAAAAAAGAAAAAAAAAGGAAAGGCTATTAGTTCCCTCTTACATCAAAGTTCTTCAAAGGCACGTGTGCTAAACAGATGAAATTATTACTCTCAGGTTTTCTATAACGTGTTTCTCAGGTGCACATGATTTCATCTTTCAATTAGCATTCAGTTGCAAGGAAAGACTCTTTGTATTACTGCAATGCAGGTGCATTTGTAGCACTAGCAGGGTATTCCAGGGTCTTGTCTAGGAAGGAATTCCTATCAAATCAGGTAAGCTAGAATCTTTGCAAAGCTCTGGAATAAAGCTAATTTGAAAAGTCAAGGTGTGTGTGGCAGAGGGATCTCTTTTATATATTTTTCATGTATAACCTGAATACTCAGATGTAATCATAACCATACATAATCTATTCCATAAAATTCCAATAAAAATATTCCAAACCCTCTTTCCTGGATAAATACATGGAAATAAAGGACATTTTGTTTTGTCTTTCTGAAGTCCAGTATTCACCTATATGTTGCAAAAGTACCTGCACAGAAAAGAAAAAGAAACCAAGTCCCTTCACACCCACTATCTGTGCCGTTAATGCTGTTAAGCACGTTGTGTGCAAGTTGTCTTATTCAGGTACTGACTTTAGATAAATAGATATTGAAATTACTTTCTACTAATAGATGTGTCACAAAGTTCCATGATAATAAGCCAGAGCCGAATCTATTTTCCTTGTGCATATCTAAGCCTATTTAAGAATGTAAATTTATATATATAGACTAACAGACTATTTGAAAGGGATCTTTATCTAGGCCTTATGAACTTCGGCTACTTGATGTGCGTTTGCTTTGAACTTTCTTGGAACTAGAGGGATTAGCACTTTTTTATCTACCCATTAAAAGGCTGTAGACATCATTTTAATACCTGTTTTTTCATTTTCTTTTGCAGGGACTTAGAACCACTGCTTGTCTCATCTGAGATAATTCACTGTAAAATCAAGTGAAACATGGAATAAACATGGAATAAAATCCAATGACACTTTTTTTTTCCCTCACAGTAACAGAATACTATTTTAAAAAGTGTCTGAGGAGTTAACACACAGGATTTGTCACTTAAAAAACACCTGTGTGCAGTTTATTACTTCTAGCTGAGATTATTACACTGTTTTATTATCAAATGAATTATTTATTAATGCATGTGGAGTCAACCCTTTGCTGTCACATCTCTTTCTGACCAGGGAAAGAGAAAGGTCGCTGAAGCACTAGCATTTGTCAGGAGGATGTATGCAAACAATACAACGGCTGGGATTAGGGAAACCTGTCCAGCCTCATCTGTCTTTAGAAAACTGTGGTTATTTCCTTGGAAACATGACAAATTCAGGATTTCAAGGCCTACATTTTTACATACTTGGAAAAGCGTTAGTTTCGAGTGCTTAGGGACAGGATGAAAGTGTGAGGTGTAATAACAGACATCTGTTTTAACCATGAAACCAAGCAAGAGACTGAGACATAACTGCAGAAAGAGAGGAGAGCAGATTGGAGAGGAGGCTCCTGATGACTGACCTTTCTCAAGTGATCAGAACTGATAAGGAAAACGATGCAGGGAAACATACATAGATGTTTTGTATTCCTTTAGGTTTTTCCTTCTGAGTAAGGAATGATTACTTCTGAAATCCCTCAAAAGTGAACATATCTTTCAGAATTAAAGAAAGTGATTAAATTGTGCTCAAAGCCTACCAAAGAATCATTTATTTACTTCAACCCCTACATTTCCATGTATAGATGATTTACAAACCCTAAGTGCCCATAAGGTGGTAGCAATGGTAATTGGTGTGCTCATGATGCTGCCAGCAGTGATCCTTAGGACATAAGGTATCAGGGTTGCAAGATCATAGCTTTGTGAAGCAGTAAGTTCCAGGAATAGAAGGAAATCTGTGTTCAATATATGTCTAAATAGAGAAAAAGTCCTGGTGAGGGAGTTCAGCTTGGACATTATAGTCATGGGGTTTATTCATTTTTTCTTTTGAAAATGATAACCTTTGTGCAATGGTCGTTGTAAAGAAATTCAGAGACAATTACAATTTTAGGACAAGAAACCTTCAACATTTTCTTTCTCAGCTCTTTTTTTCCCCTCTTTGTTTTTAGTAACTTAATACGGTTCTCCTCCACTCTACTTTTCAGTATTCTGTCTTGTAATTATTTGCTAGACATGGCACATTACAGACTAAACACCAGTTCAGTTTTACAATTTGTATACCCTTTGTTCCCTTAGTGGGACCCCTAGTATTCAGAAATCATAATTTAAAAAAAAAAAGAAAGAGAGAAAGAGAAAAGAAATTGATTTTAAAATGTAGCTTTTCGTGTTTCAAAAAAAAAAATCTAGCATAATTGTACTCAGATTTGTGTTCTTCAAATTAATCTGAGATCTACGCAGAAAACTATTTACAACCTTTATTGTATGACAAAAGAAAATAGATACTAACAAGACGAATGTAGTGGGCATTTCCAGGCAGCATATAGCAGCATAGTATTTTCTTGTTAAGCAGAAAATGTGGCATGTGAAACACAGGATGCATTTCTCACAGGTTATAGAATTGTTCCGTGTGATTTCCAGTTTAGCAGAAGTGGAAACTTAAGTCTGGAAAAAAAAAGGAGTCTAGATATGCATCAGCCAAAATACAATTAGAAGGGAGAGGAAAAGACAAACGGGTCAAATCCAACTGTGTTGTTTATGCTGTGGCAGAAGGAAAAGAAGTTGAAAAGAGACAGAGATTTGAGCAAAAACGCCTCCAAGACTGGTTGTTCTACAGTATCACTTCCATTACTTTTAATTTGCCAATAACTAGATGATCTGCAGCAAAAAGTGAAAATAACATCATGCCCTGACAGAAACTTGAGATACATCTCCAGCATATCTGCACCTTTACCTTGAACTGGTATTAGTCTTTGGATAGTAATTTGAGGACGTTACATTTGAAACAAAAGAGACCTCTGACAAATGGCTAAAACACCTAGATTAATCCATGCATACAAACTGTTTCTAAGGCAGTCAGCAAGTCCGTGAGCAACCAGCTTCAGCTCTGCACCAGGTGAGCAGGACAGCTTCCCTGTATTGGAGCAGCTGACTCTCCTTGTTGCTGTAGGAATCACCTGACCATTTTAACAGTGACATATGCTTGCCTAACTGTGAGTTTGTAACGTACTTATCCCTACAGTCTCTAGCTATTTGCTATTTTTACTAGCTTTACTGGAAAGAACACTGTCCTCCTGTAAGCTAGGGATCAAGCTGTCCTCTTGAGCCATACCATTTGCTGAGCAATTGCTTCAGAAGATTTTCATCTTTGTATGATATACTGATTTGTTTTTTACCCAATGGCATGCCAAAACATGCTGGAAGGAGTGTGATTTGCTAGGAATAGCAAATCCTTCTGAAGCTGCTTTTTTTTTTTTAGTGAACTCTTTCAGATCCTTGCATAGTTGCTGAAGTAAACTAAAACCAGCATTGCATTTCATCCGTTTCATGAGAGAGAGGGAACTGTACAAATGGAATTATGCAGTATGTTGCTTTTGGAGCAACTATGGTGATACCTGCAATAACAACACTTCATCATCTAACAATGCATAATATTCCATAGCAACTCTATTGCCACTAATTAATCACATTGAGAGAGCCACTTAGTTTCCAGTAGAAGGAAATTCCTTATTTCATGACACAGAATAGGCAATGAATACAACTGCATTTTCAGTCATAAATAAGTGGACTATGTGATATGTAGATGTGCAGTAAAATCCTGAACACCATCCACAGAAGTGGGACAGTAACTCCTTATATACACTCATAACCCTTCCCTCTGGGGCAGGAATAGAGGAAGGGTCGGGGGATGAGATCCAGTCCCTGTCAAAGGTAAAGGAAAACTGTCACCATTAACCACAACGAAGTTCAAACTAGATCTTAATAGGGCAGAGGAGGCTAAAACTACATATTCGTTTTTCCAGGAAACTGTCCTCTGTGCTAAAACCCATAAAAAGATTTTGAAACAAAGCAGATAACAGTGCCTTCATGGTTTAAGATTCTTGAAAATTCAGTGGTGTTGGTCAGAGTAGATGTTTGACAACGTACAAGAAAACACACTGTCCTCTTTAATCCATTAAAGAATGGTAAATTTTCAAGCTGCGACTTTAAAGGCAAGAACTCTGATGGGGTTGTTTAGCTATTAAATCACCAAGCACACAAAATTGGTAAAGAGAACATAAAATTGCCTGGACTTAGTTCAGCATCAGATTCAGCACATTGAGAGTGAAACTTAGAAGAAAATCAAATAGCTTAGGAAAAAAATTAATCATTGGTGATTGATGATTAGCAAACAAGATGAACTAATAAGGCTTCAACTCTCGCTTGTTAGTTTCAATGGGGAGAAATACAATTTCCAGAAAAGGGGAAATCTCATTAAACTTTCACTTAAAGGAGAAATGGAGGTGAAGTTTGAAGTATTTAAGCTTTTCTTTTTTTCCTTTTTTAAAAAGCTGGGTTAGGTTAAAAAAAAAAGTTACATTTTAATCTGAAGAACTTTGACCAATTGTGAATGAATATTTTGAACCAATTAAATAACTGCAGTATTGTAATTCAATAAAATTAAGCATGTTCCTCATTGGTCAAACAGAAGCTCGAACTGTTTAATTTCAGTCATAATCATGCCAGAATGATAGAATCCATAAAGGCAGAACATTTTTCTTTCAGCTAGGATTTCAAAAATTACAGCTGATTTGGTACAAATTCCTATAGAAAAATAAATGGGAGACTCCTAGATGGTCACCCTAACCCCATTCATCACTGCATTGAAGTTTGTTTGTGTCAATTATCAGGGAGCCACAACAAAACAGCCTTCAATGTACATCTAATATACTGGACTTTTAGCTGATAATGCTTTAACAACATCACTTCCATATAGACTTCACAGAAGCCTCAGGAACGAAAATGTATCGCACAAGAGCACGCTGTATTAGAACTGGATTAGTCTTTACAACCCAGCTGAGAATAAAAGTGGCTGAAACAGACTTTGATTAGAGCAGAAAGTTTTTCTCTCAAGCTCCTCACGCTTTACATCAATCTCAGCTCCAACATAACTTAGGTCTCACCAATTACTAATACCCTCAGAGTAACAGGAATCTATTCAGGTAAGAGCTTTCATCTAAGCACTATAGAATTGCTTTTTATATCTCTAACCAGAGAACAAGAGAACTGACCAAGAGAAATTCCCAATAAAGTGATTCCTACACACAAAACAAGGAAGCATTGCTTGTTGCAACCTCTTTGCTGCAAGCACATCCCTGTGTGTTATCATTATTCACAGGTTTTATTGGCAAATCTAGAAGACAACATGAGGTAATTAATATTGAAATGCTACCAGGTTTGCATAAAGAATAAGTTATCAACAATATTGTGATTTTCTTCGTGAATTCTTCATTACTCTAAGTAGCACATGCCCTAATTCTGACATCCCCCCGCCCCCCAAAATTTCTAAGACAAAACACTGTTACCTTTGAATTTATTTCCATTTCTGTATCTTTTATGTCTTAATGAAGTCTCATACCTCCTAACTCCTGCTATAGAATGGGACCAAGCAAAAAGTTCCACCTCAAACCAGACTGCTCATCAAGACCAATGCATGGTCATGACTGTAGCTATATCCTGACCGTAGGAAGACTTTACACAATTCTCCATGACATTCTTATAAGCAACTAGAAAGACCTGGACAAAGTTATTGTATATGTCTCATCATAAATTAAAGCAAGCATGGTTAGCTGTCCTACGAGAGGGAGAGTGGTTCATAGTCTACTGTTATTCAGTGCCTGAATAATGAAAGGGATGCACATATACAGAACAAGCAGGCAATGTT
Source organism: Chauna torquata (assembly GCA_013399475.1). Taxonomy (NCBI): domain Eukaryota; kingdom Metazoa; phylum Chordata; class Aves; order Anseriformes; family Anhimidae; genus Chauna; species Chauna torquata. The sequence goes on from VXAL01016730.1 coordinate 108,391, forward strand.
TGGAATGGTTTTGCAGTAGCTCTAAAGAAGAGAACCAATGTGGTATTGATATGTCAGACAGATGGTCCAGAAATAAAAGGAGGAAGCCAACAGAGACTAAAACTATACCTTAGAAGGAGACAGAAGCACAGATGAAGTGTGCATGGGAGGAAATAATTGGCTAGGAGCAGTATGGCAGAAAATTTTGCTGTCATGGTGAACCAAAAAATCCAGTTAATCAACCAGCTAACATTGTTGCAGAAAAAACAACATGACACTCTGGGATATATTAATAAGCATATGAGAAAGGGGTTATTCTGCTACTCTACTTGATACTGGTGGGATCTCAATGGGCAAGATGACATTTAGTTTGAAATGTATCCCTAAAGAAAAAGACAAACAGAGACTCCAGGAGAATGATCAGAATGATGAGACGTTTATAAAGCAAGAAGAGAGTTTATTTTCTTTGGGGAAAAAAAAATAGAAGAGAATCTTGGAAAAGAATTATTTAGATGATAGAAGTATTTGTTGTTAGCTCTTCAGAAATGAGCTTTCTCTTCAGAAGAAAAGGTCAAAACGTCAGAGGGCTGTTAGTGCTCTCAGACCACGAACAGCAGTGTGGGTACAGAGCAACAGCCAGAGAACGAGATAGCCAACACTATCTGAAGAGGCAAGCATCAGAAAACATGCCTGGTGCCCCCTCCTAGCCCACAGAGACACTCAACATGAACAGACTTCATTAGCAGATATATATACACACACACATTTTCTTATTGCTGCAGCAATTGGCACTGCAGGAAACAAAAGACTGACAGGCATGTGGATGTTCAAACACCTCCCATGTGTTCTGTATCCACTGCTGCCAGAGGGGAAGAGCTGGCGTCACGCAGATCCCCACACAGCTCGCGGGCAGGTCTGAAGGCCGCCAGAATTCAGCTGACCACTTCTGAGCTCCACTTTCATCCAGTCTGTTTCTTTTCCAGGCGTACAGAGGTATTAACACTGTTGTAGTACGTACTTAAGCTCCCAGACTGTAACAATTTCATACCTTTTCTATCTAGGATGCATCTGTAACAGTCCAAGCTGCACCAGGAATTTTGGTGCCAGGAAAAAGTCCCAATTTGAAGACCTGCTGGTGGGAGTGGGTGGAAGGATTAGCCGCTGACAAGCTTATCTCCTGCTATTTGCCCTCGTATCTGTTTGCATATTCTCTCTTGTGAGGAGTAAAAATTTGTCTCCATGAATTCCTTGTAGCTCACAGTTCTTTTTTTCTCCACAGAGCAAAACTCCCATAGAATAGCTTAGAAGAGCTAATTCAAGATGAGGGCTCAGCTGTGATGGTTTGCCTTATCAGAGAACAAGCATAACTTAGGTTCATTTTGTAAATGGAGAATCAATAGTCATGAACTTTCTTCAGTATAACCAGCTACTTTGCACCCTGTTTTTGTCATTTATATGGTGTGTTTCATTTGAAGAGTTATGTGAATGCTGTCTCCTATCAAGGCTACTCTGAATGTCAAAATAAAACAAATACACTTTTTTTTTTGTCTGTTGGAACTGTAGATCTTACTTAAACCAATCAAAGCATTCAGTTTACAAGCAGCAGCTGTGTCAATGAAGAGAGCTAGGCACTTCTACTATAAAATCTGTGACATTTTTGTAACAGAAATACAAATAAAAGTAGATGATAGACACACAAAGAGCCACCGAACCTTCAGCTTAAGTCTAGAACATGATCAAATCTATCACATACCAATAATTAAAGGGCAGATTTCTCAATAGACAAAGTAAAAGTACTGGTTAAAGAGGTTTTTTTTTTTTTTTTTCACCCTGAGAATGAGAAAATGCCATTTTACATTTTATGCAATGCTTTCATAAATGCTTCCCAAAGAGCTCTTCCCCCATCACAGCAGCACGCAACAGTTTCATCAGCCTTTCTTCAGTGAAGCATCATTGGCACATTATATGGCAGATGTCAACAGGGCCCGCAAGATCTTTAAGACCAATTAGGAAGGAAGTTTGTTGCTTCTAATGCAAGTTACAGGGGAAGTATTGATGCTAACAGCCTGAGTTAGAGTTTGGCCGTGACATTGTGGTCTAAGACTAGAATCATTCAAACATGTTTTGATTACTTTAGAAGTTATTCTTAAGGAAAAATATTTATGACATTTACTGACTTTTTAACAAACAAGACCAAGTAACTACTCGCATTCAGTTTCAGCTCTCTTTCTTACCAGGGATCCCCCATGATGCAAAGTCATGTTGTCCTTTTACATACATCTCCTGTGTCTTAATCATCCTTTCAGAACTACTCTTTCACTTCAGACACTAAGAGCTTCTTCCCGGGGGTCAGAGCTCAGCTCTAGAAAAACCTCAAACCAGAAAGCTACCTTGGTTCAATCTGCAGACTTTGTTTCATATCAGCTCAGCTACCTTCTTCTCAGATTCACTCCAGCTAGGGCAGCTTATTTCAGCGATCACATTCAATAGAAGCTCCACAGCCCCTGTTGGGTTACACTTAGAAGTATCTGAAGCATTGCTAGTCTGTTTTTTTCTTTTCTTTTTTTCTCTCCAGCTCAGCTTCCAGAGGTCTGCTCTGTCCCCTTTTTAGCTTTTCTCTGATCTGACACTTTGTTAAGATTAATGGGTCCAGTTTAGGACATTAAGCAGTTTATTAATCCTTTGCTGTCCACTTCTCAGTTCACACACCCTATGAAGAGTCTACTTCTGTTGCAAACATAAAATTAAAATGTTAACCCAAAATTCCATCTATCCTTCCAGGCAATAATTTTTAAAGCATTGCAAGTGTAAGCAGGGAAGTTCTATAAGGACAATTATTAGAAGGGATACAGTCTGTTCATAAAATAGGATAGAAGAGAAGTTCAGATAATTAAGCACAGGAAAAAAAATGGAGCCCAGAGTGGAATAAACTTAATCCCTGTAGATACATACACTGGGTTAAAAACTAAAGAAAGGGAAGAGCTATAAAACAGTACTGCATAAGAATAAATGAACATATGGTGGTCATATGCATGTTTGGGACAGATAAAAGGAGAAAGTTTCTAATCATGACAGAAAAAAGGTTGTGGAACCCTCCATCTGTTAGAAATGGCAGAGATGAGTAACCTTATTACAGTTAAGATGTACTTGTTACTTTTTTGGAACTGATAGCATGGCACTGTTTTATGCAATAACAGGGCAGTGGAAAATACCAATTTAAAGAAGCTGCTTTTTTACTAACAATGCTTGAAAGATAAATGAAGAAGTCTGTTATGAAATCTGTCCCACAGACAATATCCGAAGTGTCCAATGTTTTAAAAATTCTGTTCACTTAAGCATGCAGCTTGGTCTTTGGTAACCTGAATCCAATTTCCTTCAGCAGTTGTAATCCTCAGGTGTGCATTTGAGTTCTGCCACCAAAAATACCGTGTCCTTTGGCCTGAAGAAATGGATAACTTCTCTGTGTTTGTATGCAGATATCTGTAACCTCATCCTCACAACAACAACAAATCTAGAAATGTTATGCATACCTACAAAGCAAAAAAATTTGTTGATTTTAAAACGAAGACTATATTAGTTTCTCATAAGATGGTCTTAAAGGTCAGGGGCTTGGCTTTTTTAAGCGGGCCTTAGCCAGTACTTGTCATTGAAGTAACATTAGGACTCTATTCATATTGCTTCCAAAACTCTTAGTCCTCATTGTAGAATGATTACCTCCAAGAACTACATCAAATTTCTTTACCAACCTTTTCTTGAAACCAGTTCCCTACTATCCTCTCCATCGTGCTTGCCCATGGGCAAAAGAAAGGAATTATCCTCCAGGACTAGTTTCTTACCTGAACTAAACCCACATCACCTGATAAACTTTCACAGCCAGAACAGGTATAAGGATATTCAAAGCAATATGTCATTAAAACTGATGGGAACAGGAGAGGTCACCGGTCAAGATTCTGGATGAGGAGGATGCAAGAAGGACTTGGCAAGTATAATGAATGGACCGCCATCTCACTTAACAGGTGCTAGCTCAGGGTAATAAAGAGAAGCTGGCAGTACTACAGCTTACGCCATTTCTGTTCTGTGGATAAAGTGCATAGAAGACTATCATTTCTAGGTCTGTCAACTTGATACATTTTAAATGCACTTAATTTAAAACTGGAATAAATTACTAAGTAGTGCCAGTGTTTGCTCTGAAAGGAGAACATATTCCTTAGGAGGATGAATAATGTCTGATGAAAACATCAGCCAAAAAGCTGCAGAACATCAAAGCTGAGAATGGTTTTAATAAGTTTAATAAAAGAAACAGTTACACAGTATGGAGAGAAAATAACTCTTCGTTAGTGTAGATAAATTCCTTGGGAGCCAGGATTGGCCTCAGTTCTGTTGTTACATTATACAGAACGTATGCATTTTAATTAAATGCTGCTCTTATAAAATATAGTACAAATTATTTACTATATCACAGGACATGCTGCCCTAGGATGTACAATCCTTCACAAAATTAACCAAATTGGGCCCAACTGTGAGAAGGGTCAGGTCATTTAAGCAATAAATCTGGTTTCCATCACAAATTGTACTATGTGGAAAAACCTCTTTCTGTTTAAATGGCTTAATTGTCAGCCATTTAGTGGCCAACAGCCAAAAAACATTCTCTGATTATCTTGGGATTGGCTTGGATTCCAGGAACACTAACTGGTTTGAAAGAATCGAGTGAACGGAAAGCAGATTACAATGTGTAAC